>JAQZBX010080767.1:0-13763 GCA_029593785.1 Cabassous unicinctus | reverse complement strand
AAAAAAAACACGATTCATATATATGTTATTGGTCTGTTTCTGAACTCTATTCAGTTCAGTTACTCATTTGGTTTAGCCTTGAGTTGATATCACACTATCTTTATTACTACAACTTTATAATAAGGATTAATATCTGGTATTGTCAATCTTCCAACTTTGCTCATTTTTTCATGATTTTCTTGAATATTCCAGGTCCTTTAAATTTACATATAAAATTTAAACTCAGATTGTTAATTTCCCCCAAAATATCTGCTGAGATTTTTATTGAACTTTTATTGAAGCTATAAAAATTTGGGGGAGCCGTGGCAGTTTTGAATATTCCAATACAGATATATATTCCTTTTATTTAGATCTTCTGTAATGTATAGTTTTCAAGGTAGAGTTTTTAAACATATTTTATTAGATTTCTTCTCAAGTAGTTGATGTTTTCTAATATTATTTGAAATGACATTTAAATATTTTCATGTTCTTATTCTTTATTGCTAGAATATAGATAAACATTTGGTATTTGTATATTTAACTTTTATCCAGCAAATATGCTAATTTCTCTTTTTAATGCTACTAGTGCATAGATTAATTTGGATTTTATTTGTATACAATCATGTCTTCTGTGATAAATGACAGTTTTACTTAATTCCTTCTAACATTTAAACTATTTCTTTTTATTTCTATTTTGCTGCTTTATTATACTCTTTAAGACCTCGATGTTGAACAGAAGTGATGATAGTGGGATTCTTGTCTTTTTTCTAAACTTTGGGTGACAGCTTTCAGTATTTTATCATTAGGTATTATATAAGCCAGAATTTGGTGTGTGTGTGTGTGTGTTTTTTTTTTTTTCTTTTGGGTTTTTTTTTTGTAAACAACTTCATCAAATTAAGGAAATGTCTTAGTTTGCCAGGGTTGCTATGAAAAGTAACACACAATAGTTTGGCTTAATCAACAAACATTTATTGACTCATGGTTTTGAAGGCTGGAAGTCCAAAATCAAGAGGTCAGCAAGGCCAGGCTTTCTCCCAGGGTCAGTAAGTATGCTGGTGGTGGCAATTCTCCATCACAGGGCAGTCCTCCTCTCTGCCCTGACTTCTACTGACTTGTGGCTTCTTCCTGTTTCTGGCTTCTACTGACAAATTACATCCAAACTGCCTGTCTTTATAAGCCTCCAGCCATAATGAGTAAGATCCACAATGATTCAGTTTAGCCCCAATTAACTAATGAAAACATTTTCAAATGGTCCTATTTTAAAATGGGCTCACATCCACAGGAAGAAAAATTATGAACTGAACACATCTTTTGTGGATACTTGATTCAATCCCCAGAAGGAAGTTTTCTTCCATTCCTAGTTTGCTGAAAGTTTGTTTTTTAATCATGAATAGGTGTTGTATTTTATAAATATTTTTCTGCATCTACCGAGAGGAACATATAGTTTTTCTTCTTTATTCTACTAATGTGGTATAATCAATTGTTTGATTTTCAAGTATTACACCATCATTTTACTCTGAGAATAAATCTTCTATGGTCATAATATATTGTTCTTTATATATGTATGACTGGATTCAATTAGCAACTTTTAAAAAGATTTTTACATCTATATTCATAAGATATATTGGCCTATAATTTTCCTTTCATGATATGACCATGTCAGTTTTGTTATCAAGATTATAAAATAAGTTGGGGTGTGTTCTCTCATTCTCTTTTCTGAAGAGTTTGTAAAAATTGCTATTATTTTTTCCTTATTTTCAAGAATTCACTAGTGAAGCCATCTTAGTCTGGAAATTTTTGTGGAAATAATTTTAATGGAATCAATTTCTTTAACAAATGTAAGACTCCTTATATTTTCCATTTCTTCTTTTGCCAATTTTGGTAAGATATGTTTTTCACATCTTTCACAACTGTTTTTCACAGTTGTTAAATAACTATCATAAATTATTACTGATATCCTCTTATTATCCCTTTAAATCCATAGGATCTGAAGTAATGTTCCTTTTTAAAATCCTGATATTGTTAATTTTTTACTCCTTTCATTGCTTTTGACTGGTCTTGCTGGGAGTATAGCAATAGTCTTTGCAAACTATCTGCTTCAGACTTTGTTGATTTTCTCAATTAAGTGTTTGCTTTCTTTTAATTGATTTCTGCTCATAACTATTTTTCCTTCTTGTGACTTTCTTTTCTTTTTCTAGTTTAATCAGATGAATCTTAGGTAATTAATTACCAATGTTATTTTATTTTTAAACACATATTTACAGCTATAAATTTTCTCCTAAGAGTTGCTATAGCTGTATTACATAAGATTGGAAATGTTAAATCTTCAGTATTCAGTTCAAAAGATTTTCCAATTTCTATTGTGATTTCTTATTTGACTCAGGATTACTTAGAAGTGTGTTGTTTAATTTTCAAGTGTTTTGGGCTATTCTAGTTATCTTTCTCTTATTCATGTCTAGTTTAATGCTACACTGGTCAGAGAACCTGATCCATATAACTTTAATTCTTTGGAATTTGCCAAGCTCTACTTTATGGACCATGATATTGTCTATTTTGGAAAATTTCATGTTTCATGTGAAATTTAAAAAAATATGTACTTTGTATATTGGGATTAGTATTCTAAATATGCTAATTAGGTCAATTTAGTTAATCATATTGTTTAATTTTTTTCTAATTTTTCTATGTCCTTACTAATTTATTTTTTGCTTGTTCTGTATTCTATACCTAGAGAAGATTTGGTAAAATCTCCAAATATGATAGTCGATTACTTTATTTACCCTTTTAGTTCAATGAATGTTGGCTTCAGATATATTTTAACTATGAATACAAATTTAGGATTGCTATATCTTCTGGTTGAATTGATCCTTTAATCATTATGACAGATCTCTCTTGCTTATTAACAATAGCTCTTGGTTTAAATGTTAGTTTGTCTGCTGATATTAATACAGCCATGACAACTTTCTCTTATGTGCAAGTGCTATATCCATTTTAATCTTTTTACATTTTATCATAAAAGTGTTTATTTTTTATCTGTTGCAAACATTAAATCTTGTTTTAATCAGTTATTTTTTCTTTTTAAAGTATATCTTTAAATTGGAGTGTTTAGTCAATTTGTCTGTAAAGTAATAAATGATATAGTTGAACTTAACTTTGCCCTCTTCCTATTGTTTTCTATTTATCCCACCTGTTTTTGGTTCTTTTATTCATCCTTTTTGGCCTTCTTTTGATTAATTATTTCCATTTTTCCTACTCGTTTTTTATTTTATTTTATATTAGTATGGTATACTTTGCATAATTAATGAACAAATATTGATACAGTATTATCAACTAGAGTCCACATTTTATTCAGATTTCCTTAGTTTTACCTAAAGTCCTTTTTCTGTTCCAGAATTCTAATTAGATTCCTACATTGCATTTAATTGTCAATTCTCCTTAGACTCTTTGGCTATGACAGTTTCTCAGACATTCCTTATATTCCATGGTGTCAGTTTTAAGGAGTACTGGCCAGATATTTTGTGGCTGTCCCTCAATGTGGATGTGTCTGGTGAATTTCCCATGATTAGACAGTGGTTACGAGTTTTGGGGAAGAAGAACACAGATGTAACATGCTATTTCACACATCATAGTTAGGGTACATTTTATTAACAATTGCTGTTAACTTTGATCACCAGGCTGAGGTAGTGTTTTCAGATTTCTCTGTACTGCACTATTTGGAAGGAATATGAGCTGACAATGGTAAGGAATGGATAGCTATGCTCCACATGCTTCAGGGTGGAGCATCTACATCAATAGATTGGAATTCTTCAAAGGAGATTTGTTTCTTCTCTCCCATTTATTTATTTACTAATTCAATAATTTATATCAGTATGGGTTCATGGAAATTTATTTTACACTTTAGGTTATAATCTTTTACTTCTTTATGTACTTTATTGCTCAAATTGTTCTAGTTTGGCCATTGCAAACTTTTTTAGTTGGCTCCTGTGTCCTTTTGATATAAATATTTTTTTGTTTGTTTAGTGTTTCCTTACTTCCTGATAATACAAGACATTCCTGACTCATCTTATATTTTTGCCCTAATTTCAAAATCAGCCATTTCTCCAAGGATGACTGGTCCCTTTCATTAGAGAATGGTATTAGAAAACAAATTTTTGAGGTAGGTGTGCTGGTTGCTTCACATATCTTTCAATATTTCTATATGTAACTACCTGTATCCATATTAAACTAAATGTGGATTTATACATATGGTCCCACCTCTAATCCACTACTTCATGGCTCATTCTAGCCTCTTTCCTTGTTTATCTGCAATCTCCTACTCCAAAAGGGAGAGACCTGATAGCCATCATTTGCCATGTGTTTACTTAATTGTTCAAATCCAGTATTCATGTGTAGTAAAGATTCAGAATCATTAATCCATACCAATAGGTTTATCAGCTAGAGTACTGGGCTTATGTTCAATTCCTTTTGCTTTTAGTTTTACAAATTTCACTCATTTCCAAAGTTACTTAGGTCAGCATATTTTTATAATCCTCTTCAATGAATTTCTTCTCATACATTTGTAATTCAATTAGATACTTTTGTAATTCTGCATTCCATCTTGGGATCCCCAAATTCCCAAATGATTTTTTTTTAAATTTCATACATTAGGTTCACTCTTTGTGATGTGAAGTTCAATGGGTTTTGACAAATGCACAGTGTCATGTAGCCACCATTATAGTATCATATAGAAAAATATTTCAGTGCCCTAAAAAATCCCCTACACATATTCAACCTTCCCCCCACAAACCCCTGGCAATCACTGATTTGTTTACTGTCTCTATAATTAGAGATTAAGAATGCAATAGCTGGATCATATGATAAGATTATTTTGGCACCATTTGTTGAAAAGACTATACTTTCTTCATTGAATTGCTTTTGCTCCTTTGTCAAAGATGTTTGTGTAGGTCTATTTTGGGCACTCTATTTTGGTCAAATGATCTACTTCTCTATTTTTTTCCAAATGCCACATTGTCTTCATAATTGAAGCTTTATAGTAAATCTTAAAATTGGAAAATATGAGTTATCTAACTTGCTTCTTGTTCTTTAATATTGTGTTGGTTATTATAGGTCTTTTGTTTCTTAATATAAGTTTTAGAATCTGGTTGAACATATCTACAAAATAGTTTGTACATATTTTGATTGGGATTGCATCAAATCTATAGATCAATTTGGAAGTGTTGTAGTAACAATATTGCGTCTTCCGATCAATATGTATTGAGTATCTCTCCATTCTTTCAGATCATCTCTGATTTCTTTCATCAGTATTTTGTAGTTCTCAGCACACAGATCCTATAAATATTTTGTTAGATTTCTACCTAGTATTGCTTATTTGGGGGAGTGTGCTATTGTAAATGGTATTTTTAAATTTAACATTCCAATTGTTCTTTGCTCTTACGTAGTAAACCATTAACTTTCAATATTAACCTTGTACCTACTGCCTTACTATACTTGCTTATTAGTTCCAGAAGTTTTTTTTTTTTAATTCTTTGAGATTTTCTACATAGAGAACCATATCATTTGCAAATAAAAGAAGTTTTAGTTCTTTCTTTCCAAATACCTTTTATTTCCATTTTCTTGCCTTATTACACTAACTAGGGCTTCCAATGTAATGTTGAAAAGGAGCTATGAGGGGACAACCTTGCTGTGTTCTCAATCTTAGTGGGGAAGCATCCAGTTCATCACCATTAAGCATGATGTTAGCTTTAGGTTTTTTATAGATGTACTTTATCAAGCTGAGTAAATTTTTCTCTACTTCTAGTTTACTGAGAGTTTTTATCACACATTGGTGTTAGATTTTTGTCAATCTTTTTCTTCAGTTCTGAAATAAGTAATTTGTATGTTCTTTCTTATTGTTTTTCTTGGTTAGCCTGTCTAGAGGTTTATCAATTTTATTGATCTTTACAAATACCTAGCTTTTGGTTTTGTTGATTTTCAATGTTACTTTCCTGTTTGTAATCTCATTGATCCCTGCTTCAATTTTTATTTTTGTCTTCTGCTTACTTTGGAGTTAAACTATTCTTATTCTTGTCTCTTAAGATGGATCTTTGGATTATTGATTTTAGATCTTTCTTCTTTTCTCATATGAAAATATAATGCCATAAAGTTCTCACTAAACACTTCATCCCACAAATTTTAGTTGGCTATTTTTTAAAATTTTCATCTGGTTCAAAATAATTTTTAATTCCCTTGAGACCTCTTCTTTGACCTATGTGTCTAGAAATTTATTGTCAAGTTTAACTATTTGGGGATTTTCCAGCTATGTCTCTGTTACTGATTTTTTTTTTTAATGTAAAGAAATCATTGTATTTCTATTATTAGCAGTAAACAATCAGAAATCGAAATAAAAACAATGTTATTTACAACGTTAACACTTAGGGTAAAGTCGACCAAAAAAGGCAAAAACCCCCCACAACCCTATACATAAAAAACTATGAAACTTTTAAGAGGGAAATTAAGGAAGGCCCAAATGAACAGAAAGACACACCATGCTCAAGGGTCAGAATCCCCAACATCAATGTTGTCAGGTCTTCCAAAATTGATCCACAGATCCAGTGCAATCCCAAACAAAATTGCAGAAGGCTTTTTGTTGTAGAAATTGTCAAATGGAAATATGGGAATGCAGGGGATTTAGAATAGCCAGAACAACCCTGATAAAGAAGAACAAACTTCAAGACTTATTATCTTATTATATAGCTACAGTAATAAAAATGACACAGCATCAGCAGAGAGACATACATGTCAATGGAACAGAATGGAGAGTCCAGAAATACACCCACACATATACGGACAACCGACTTACAACAAAGGTGTAAAGACAATTTACTGGAGAAAGAAAAGGATTTTCAATAAATGGCAGAGTTGGGTATCCTTATGAAAAAAAGGACTTTGATTCTATATCCCGCACCAAAACAAAAATCAACTCAAAATGGATCACAGACCCAAATGCAAAACCTGCAAACATAAACATTTTACAATAGTAATTCTCAATGGGGACAATTTTCCTCCCCAGGAGATATTGGCAGTGTTTGGAAATACTTTTGATTGCCATCACTGGAAAGGCCATGTTACTGGCATCTAGTGGGTGGAGGCTAGAGATGCCATGAGACATCCTATGATGCACAGACTAGACCCCCTCGCTGGCCCCCTCAAAAGAATGATGTGACCCAACAAGTCAAAAGTACTTTGATTGATTGAATTATGAACCTATAGTTTATTGATTTTTAGTTTAATTCCATTGTAGCCTGAAAACATATTTTGTATGATTATTCTTTTAAATATCTTAAGGTTTGTTTTATGGTTCAGAATATGGTCTGTCTTAGTGAATGCTACATGTGAGCTTGAGAAAAATATACATTCTGATGATTTTGGTTGGAGTATTCTATAAATGTCAATGAGATCAAGTTGATTTATAGTGCTCTTCTGGTTTTCTTTAATGATTTTCTGCCTGCTTGCTGTATCAATTACAGAGGAGTGTTGAAATTGTCCATCATAATAGTGAATTTTTCTATTTCTCCTTTCAGTACTATCAGTATTTTCCCATTGTATTTTGATACTCTATTGTTAGGTGCATACACATTTAAGATTATTATATCATTGTAGAGAAACAACCTCTTTATTATTGTGTAATATTTCTCCCTATCCCTGATAGTCTTTCTTCTGTGAAGAATAATCTTCTTTGCCTGACATTATTATAGCCACTTCAGCTTTTTTTGGAAAAGTCTTATTATGATATATGTTTCTCTATCCCTTTACTTTAGTATATTTTAATAATTATATATAAGGTTGGTTTCTTGTGGACAGGACATAGTTTGGTCCAGTATTTTCTTTCATATCCACTCTTATTATCTTTAAATTGGTATATTTAGATAATCTATTTTAAACTTAATATTAATATGGTTGAATTAATAGCTACCATGTTTATAACTGTTTCTTTTTCATTACATTTTTTTCTTCTTTTTCCTTTTCAGCTTTTTATGGTTTTACCTGAGTATTTTACTAAATTACATTTTATCTCTTCTCAACAAACCAATAACATTTTAAAAATCACTTAGTGGTTTGCAATTTTTATATTGTAAAAATGTTTACAATATAATTTTTAAAAATAATCCAAGTCTACCTTCAAACACTGCCACATTGCATGCAGTACAGATGCCTTATAATAGTGTACTCTAACACCTGCTGCCATTCATTCCACTTATTAATATGCCATAATTACCCAATACATTGTTCTATTATTGCTTTAGGCAAGCCAATATCTTTTAGGTCAATTAAGAACAAAAGCAAGTTAAATGATTTTATTTTACCTTATCCATTCCTTCTCTGACACTCTCCCTTTGTTTATCTAGATCCCTGTTTCTTACCTGTGTGATATTCCTCCTTCCTCAAGAATGTCTTTTTAACATTTCTTACAAAGCATATCTGCTAGTGGTGATTTCCCTGTTTTTATCTGTCTAAGAAAGCCTTTATATCTCCTTCACTTTTGAAGGATAATTTTGCTGGCATAGAATACTAAGTTGATGCTTTTTTGCTTTCAAAATTTTAAATACTTCACACCACACTTTTCTTGTGTGTATGGTTTTTTAAAGAAGTCTGCTCTGATTCTTAACCTTGTTCCTTTGTAGATAAGGAGATTTGCTCTCTGACTTTTGACTTTTTTCAAGATTTTCTCCTTGTCTCTGGTTTTTGCAGTTTAAATTTTAAGCACCTAGAGGTGTGTGTGTGTGTGTGTGTGTGTGTGTGTGTGTGTGTGTGTTTTGTTGGTATTTATCCTGCTGGGTGAGCTCTGAGCTTCCTAGATCTATGGTTTAGCATCTGTCATTAATTTTGGAAAATTCTCAGCCATTATTACTTCAAATATTTCTTCTGCACAGTTCTCTCTTCTCCTTTTGGTATAACAATTGTGCACGGTACACCTTTGGCTTTGTCCTATACTTTTTTGATGTTCTGATTTGTTCATTCCTTTTTCTCTTCACGTTTTGGTTTGGGAAGTTTTTATTGACTTATCTTCAGATTCACTAATACTTACCTTGACTGTATTGAGCCCACTGATGAATCCATCAAAGGAATTCTTAAATTTCTTTTAGAACTTTTGCTCTTCTAGCATTTTTCTTTTGATATTTTTAGTTACCAACTCTCTGCTTACATTATCCATTTTATTCTTACATTATGCACTTTTTGCATTAGAAATATTAACATATTCAACATAGTTATTTAAAATTCTCAGTGTGATCATTCCAATATCTGTGTCATATCTGAGTCTAATTTTGATGCCTGCTTTGTCTCTTCAGACTGCGTTTTTTTTTTCTTGCCTTTTGGTATGCCTGGTAATATTTTGTTGAAAGCTGGACATGACATATCAGGTAATAGGAATTTTACATATCAATAGGGTCAATCAGGCTTTGATGTGATGTATTGTGCTAATCTAGCTTGGAGTTGTGTTGTGTTTGTTTAATGTTTGCTATAGCTATATGTGCAAGAGCCTTCACATTCCTCCCGTGTCCTTGTTTTCTTCCCCCTCTTGACTTTGGTCTTCCCTAGATACTCCACCTTAAATGAAGATTGAATCTTGCAGCTCTTTCACATGTAATTGATTGCCTTGTTTTGTTTGTTTTTTAATACTGGCACCTTGTTAGTGTGGTGGTAAGGTGTGGGAGAGGGGAAAATATAATCTTATGATTAAATCTCGTTGTTTTAGTGAGCCTCTGTCCCTGGGCTATGACAAATGTTTCTCCAACGGCATAGCTTTTTCTTTTCTTCCATGTTCCCTACTATTGGTTGCATCATTCCCAATCGAGTTCCCAATGAGCCCTGAGCCCTGAGCCCTGCTGACGATTAATCCCCCTTAGCTGAGACAGAAAGGCCAGATGGGGCTTGGTTGTGAGGCGTGAGCTTCCCCAGCTGGGATAAAGCTCTGGCAAAGTCTTTTCCACTGTTGAATGGGCCTTTGATATGGTAGTGACTCTCGCAGTATTTCACTATTACTCTTCCCCTCCTGCTGCCAGAGCTAGGAGAGTTTCTTTCCTCTTTCTCTGATCTTCACCAGGAGCACCTTGTGGGGTTCCTGGAGGGGTTCATCTACATCTGTAGCCCACAGGAGGATCTCAATCTCATGCTAGTCTATACTCAGCCTCTAGAAACTCATCAACATTGCTATTTAGGCATTCCTATCAATGATTGGCTCTAGTGACTTCAGCTCTGGGTAAGCAGTTCTTGGCTGTGACTCTGTCTTCACCTGCCTCTCCAGATTTCAGGGTGGTAGTTTTTCCTGTGGCTTCATTTCTTTAATGGATCCATCAAAGATCACTCATTTTCAGTTTCTCCAGCTTTTTCTTGTTGCAAGTACAGGAGTGATAACTTCCAAGCTCTTTATATGTCAGAGCTGAAAGTGAAAGCCTCTGTTTTGTATACATACTTTCTTGATTTTCAGACCCATTTCCTGCCTCTTTGCATGTCTAATATATATATATATATATACAATATCATGGACATTGCATATAAAAAATCGTAGATGTTTAGACAAAATCTTCCATTAGTGAGTGCTCCCTTTTCTTCTCGTAGGCATGGGGGATGAAAGGCTGATCGCCTCCATTCAGTTAACATTATTTCGGGTAAGGGCTGGTTTTCATTTTTAGTAAGATTCATTTCACATCTGGCAAGTGTCTGTTTCTTTGGTGGGGCCCTCCCAGGTTTTTGCTTTAGCTCTTCACCCTGTGATATCATGCCCTTCAGAGATTTTAAGCTTAGCTCTCTAGCCTTCCAAATTATAGACGTTCAAAACCTGGAAAAGTTCTTCAGGGAAGACCAGCCATTTCTTCTCTCTCTTTTTTTTTTTCCAGGCCCCTTTCCCTCTCATGGGATGTTGTCTCCTAACAGAGCCCAGAGGAGATTTCACTCTACTTTTATCAGGCATGACTCTCCCAGAATTTTTATCAAAAAGTCTCTTTATTCTCAGCTCTGAACTTTTGCCCTTGAGGGTTTTTGAGCATAGCTCTTTACCTTCACCCCTCACGCAGGTTCAGAATATGGCTGGCGACTTGAAGGGGAGGGGCTCTCCCTCTAAAGCAGGGGCTTTTAACAAGGGGTCCGTGAGCTTGCATTGAAATTCAAAAAAAGCATTCTTGTGGGGACATGTTGGTACAGATGTGATATATATTTAAAACAATTCACAGTATAGTGTGGGCTTAGTAAGGGGGCTGTGGTTTTCACCTGACTGGCAAAGGAGTCTGTGGAACAAAAAAGGTTCAGAACCCCTGCTCTAATAGGATTTAATATCTGAAGCACTGGGAAACTGGAGAAAGTTTCACCCTGCTTTTGAGTCCAGTTTCTGGCACTGCTTAGAACTCAGCAAGTGACTCATGAGGAAGACATGCTTGTTTGGGGGTCCTCCTAATTTCTGATGCATCACTCCATCTCTAGGTGACTGCCAAAAGCCTTACTTATTAATGTTCCTAAATTTAGGCCACGCTTAATCAGTCCATGCCCAGAATTGGCAAATATGCCAAGAAAATGAAACAGCAACTGTCATCTGACCTAGAAGGGGGCTTTAGACCTTCTCATCATCCTTGTTGCTTACATATCTCTCTGATTCTCCAAAAATGTGAGTTTTGTAATTTATCCGGCTTCGTTCTTTAATTGTCGCAGTGTTCGTGTTGCTCTGCTGTGGCCTACTGCACCCACCTGGAAAGAGAATACATTGATCATTCTATTTTAATAAGAAAAATGGTGGTTCTTTCATTTGGCATTTGCCTATATGTACCACGCCTGGCAGTACATATAAGCAAAGCTGTCTAATCCTCATTTATTGGTTCGTCACATTGGCTGAGGGTATGCAATTGTGCCCACATGTTTAGTGTTGGACTGTTTGGTAGAGTAGGATCCCAATATTTGGGTTTCAAACTTTGAACAGTATAATAAACATACATGCATTGATGGTTCTTGTGGGCATTTAAGGAACACAGTGGAAGGGAATTTGGCATGCATAAAGAGGAACAGAAAACACAATAGAAAAATTGCACAATATTATACGAAGCAGAAGAAAACTGGAGTATCCTGTGGGGCACTTTAATTAGAGCCCACAAAATTGCAATTTCTTTAGAAACAACACAAAGAACAGGAAGCATCCAGTATAGATTCACAAAGGACTACTTAGAGGTAAACTAAAAAAAATATACTGGAAATGGTAAACAGGGGAAAGAAATTTGGAAATGAATGGAAAAAAAAGAAAAAGTTAACTTCAAATATATCCCAAAATGTTTTAACATCCTATCATGCCAATTAGTTCAGAGTGCTTCAGAGAAACCAGAAAACCATCTCTTTAATTTTTCAGCAGCCATGGCAAGGATGTGAGTTGTCAAGCTCTTGGGAAAACTGAAACAAATAGCCTGTATGACTTCAACAAATTGGGCACTAAAACAAAGCCCGAAGAATTGCGTGTCACTAGTTGTATACGTGGATGCAGGCACTCTCTTTTCCAAACACAAATGAGAATAATCTGACATATGTGAATATGTACTTAGGGACCCAAAGGGACAGAGTATCTGAAATCAGTAATGCCCTGGAAAATCCAAGCCATCCTGGGATGCAGTGCTGAGGTGGTAGAAAATACTGTGAAATCAGACAGACTTGGGTTCAAATCCTGGCTCCACACTTAATGGCTGGAAGAGCAGGTGCACACCATTAACCTTTCTGAGCTTCAGTCTCCTTATTCACAGAGTGGAGATAATGGAATACATTCTGCAAGGTTTTTTGTGGTGATTGAATGAAGTGAAACATGATACTGAGTGCTCTGCTGGATGCCTGAGACCCATGCCATGAAGGATAGCTCTTATGCTGACGTGTTGCATAGAGAACAATAAATATTAGTTATGGTTGGTAGGGAGGGGCATGAGTAGGGGGCAGAGCTTCCAACTGAGGGAAAGAAGGGCAGGGGTGGCAAGTGGCCCAAATAAAGTCACAAGGAGATTAGAAGCAAGGGGAGCAGAACTAGAGGGTAAAGAAGCCTGGGGCTGGTGGTGTAAGAAAGCGCGGTTTTTGAAGGATCGGAAGGAAAGAAGATGAGAAGTGCAGAATGCAGGTGGTATGACTGTGATCGGCCTCGGGAGGGGAGTCCCCAGCGTTGCCTCGAGCTGTGGCTTAGTGGTGCCCTCCGGTCAAAGTGCAGTTGCATGAAATCTGGTCCCCCAGGAACCTTCGGCTGTGACTGGATCTTCACTGCTGCTTCCCATGAAGCCACTAGGAGTGTCTGAAGAGTTAAAGGACTAAGGCATAATCCGTAATGGATTGAATTGTGTCCCCCAAAAAGATGTGTTGAAGTCCTAACTCCCAGAACCTCAGAATATAAAGTTATTTGGAAATAACATCGTTACAGATGAAATTAGGCAAGTTCAAATGAGGTCAGGCTAGAGCAGGGCGGGTCCTGCATCCAATGTGACAGTGTTCTTATTAGAGGAGGAAATGTGCACACAGAGAGGCAGACGGAGGAGAGCACGCCACGTGAGATGGAGGCAGAGATCGCCCTGGTACCAGCAAGCCACTGCCAGACGCCAGGAGTGAGATTTTCCTTACAGACTGATTGAAACATGGCCCTGCTGACACGTGGATTTCAGATCTCTAGCTTCCAGATCCTTGAGACACTAAGTTTCTGTTGTTTTAAGCCACCCAGTCTGTGGAACTTTACGGTAGCCTTAGCAAATTACAACAGTAATGTGAATCAATAAAGTTGCCATCTGACCCATGGAAACCACTCACTG
>JAQZBX010080765.1:0-13775 GCA_029593785.1 Cabassous unicinctus | reverse complement strand
AAAAAAAAAAAAAAAAAACACCCTTTGCCGCTCGTGAAAAAAAACGGGTGTGAGGAGACACAGGGGCTGACTGAGAAAGTGAAAGGATGAATTATAGAAAGTTCTTCAGTCAGGTTTCCCTGGACGGGGGAGGGGATTCTTGTGCCTGTGATTTACTGAAGTCGAGAGCTCTCAGGAGACGGAGAGGGAGAGAAACAGGACAGGGCAGGGAAGGAGCTGAGCGAGGAGGTGGTCTCAGCCGGAGTCTGCTGCGGCCTGATCCCACAGGGAGCTGTGGAGCAGGAATTGCACCACAGAGTGGGTGGCTTTCTGTACCCTGTCAGTCAGTCAGGAGCTACAGAATGCCCTGAGAGAGAGGTGGAGTTGCTGGAGTAACCTCCCTGGGCAGGGGTGCCTGTGGGCACAGAGCAATTCTCTGGAGAAGTGGGCGGTGGTGAGTTGTTGGCAGCTAACGCTCACGGCCCTGGGAGGTGAAGGGGCTGCTGCATCACAATCATACACTGTATACACTGTAAGAACTTTTCTAGGCTCCTGAGGTTGAGGAAAGTCACACACTTCTGCAAACTCTTACGGACGCCACTTGTCACCATGTCAGAGTTCTCCTCTGAGAAACTAATCAGGGGTAAACTTGAAGTATCGAACCGATACCCTCCTGCAACCGTGAGGGCTAAAAGAGAAGACACAGTGGGTTTTGGATTCTAAAATTGAAACTGGGAAATTTGGATTAAATTGCTTTTAATCAGACTTTATTTTTAAATGTTTCGTCTACCAATCGCTTTGTAAGAATAAAATTGCTTATGGGCTCCCCAGTATATGGAATAGATAATCGCAGGGTAAGTTTGGCTAAAGCAAAGATGAGGGACCAAGGCCCCAAGACTCTGGCCACCCTTCCCCTATCCTTTAACCTCCTGGGAAGATAACACAGCCTAGAACATGCAGGGGAGACAAGAGCTCTCAGCCAATTCCAGCTCTAAAATGGTATGTCCAACAACCTATTTCCCCAGTGTAACAGAGGTAGACTCATTTATAATTTCCCTACACGTGACTCTTCTACCCCTTGTATTTGAGCCTATAATTAGCACTATACACGTTAAATATACGTCCCAGAGACTTAAATCTTCCATCTGTTCATATGCCAGTTGACCCTGAATCTCAGCAGAGTTGCGGTCAACGCCTCCTCTCCAGATCATCAGACTTGCCCAGGACAACTAACAAAATGATGATGATGGACAATGCCCATCCCCAAAAAATCAGAGAGTATCTACAACTGCAAGCAAAACACTTCCATCCATCTGCCCCATAAGATCTAAGCCGCCTCTCAATCTGAGGCAGAGCGGGCATCACCATCCCAAAATCCTCAAGGTTGAGGAATGAACAAACGTAAGGTTGGAATGCAACCACGGACAAAGTAAACTTATTAACATTGTAGTAATGGACAAATATGTAACACTGTTATAAGGATAGAGGTTCTGAGGGGAGGCGGAGGAAATAATAGGAGGAACATAGGGCATTTTTAGGACACTGGAATTAAGAGTAAACCACAATGTAAACTATAGACCTTGGTTAGTAGCAATGCTTCAATATTCATTCATTAACGGTAACAAATGCATTATACAATTGTAAGATTTAATAATAGGGGAACATGTGGGAGGTAGAGGGGATAGGGTATATGGGAATCCCTTATACATTTGATGTAACTTTTCTGTAATCTAAAACCTCTTTAAAAATAGAGTTTATTTTATATTTTTTAAAATGGGATGCCCTGCAGTAACACCACATATGTTTGGAAAAGAAAAACAGGCTTCTATCTAAAGTATGTGTATGTGTGTGTGTTGATGATAAAATATAGGTAAATATTTAAATCCTATAGCCAGGTGGTAAAGCCTTACAGAAAAAGTTTTATGAAAACAGCAGTCCTTTATAAGACCCACAACCAAAAAAAAAAAAAAAAAAAAAAAACATCAGTAACAGCATGTGTTTCCCTCAGGAGTCCCCCAGCTATAATCCCAGAGTACAGCAGTTGGCCCTCTGAACTGGAGAGAAAATGAACCGGGAAAAGGACCAAGCTGCATCTTGCCAGCAGGAGGAAACTCCACAGCTTCCTGGGAGCTCTGCCCAGCAGCAGCTGTCTGTCAGGAGTCCCTTCCTTGGGTCCCAGGGCTCCACTCTACTGCCAGCATCTGTCTAGGAACATGGAATCCTTTCACTGTGGGTCTCCTTTAGCTATTACATCCCAGGAGAAAGTAAATGATGCTGTTTCCCTGTTTTCCTGTCTTTAGAACACTCAAGTAGCTAGATTCTGGTCTCACTACAGCTCAGCAGCGTTCCCCGGTGCTGGAGGGACAGCCCGGAGGGCACGCGCCTGGGAGAACACTCACGCGCTTGGATACAGAGCCGCATGAGAGCGTGAAGAGGGTATGGTCCGATACTCTCAATATTTGCGCCAATGGAGATGAGCCACTGGACTAACTTGGGCACCTGTTCCATCTTCTCATAAAGTCCAATGAAGACATATTTCTGGGGGGAAAAGAAACAAGAAAAATCATGGAAGTCCCGGCATCAATTGAAACTTCAAACATCGTCCCCCATCAAGTTTGGAATCATTAAAACATGGCATCGCTGTGGCAAAGGTACAAATAACAAAGCTGTGGTGAGGCAGCTCAGCGGGAAGGCCCCAAAGACAAACAGAAGATGCCTCAGTGGAACCATATGAAACAGGAGGCCACCTTACCTCAAAGAGACTTTTCAGTGACAACTCTGGGACGTGAATGTTTCTTGGTAGTCGGTCTTTTCTCACTGACAGAAGTAGAAATGACTGATGGGATAGAAGAAAAAGAAAAAGTTGGAATGATAATGTTCTCCACATAGGTTATTAGAGGAAAAGCTATCTTAAGGCTAAAAACAAAACACCTCTAGCCTTGTCTCTTTTTTTTTTTAAGCTACCTGCCAAGTTTTCCAGCCTGAGCCACGACAAAGTCTCTTTTTCTAACTAATTTCCTGTTCTCACAGAGGACAGGAAAAAAAAAGCTCTTGATACATTTTTCTCAAAGACTAAGGACAGCTGATGTCAAGCAACATCATGGAAAGCAGCAGTAAATGCAGGAAAAAAGGTCTTTAAGCTTAGCAAGCAGAAGACTTGATGCCTTTAAAAATATCCCAAACCATCCTTTAGTATATCAGTGTTCCATAAGCCCCAACTTATGGAACACTGAGGCCCATTAGACTCTAGCCAGTGGTGAGAAGCGGCTGTATGCATCTCTTCCCAACTCCAACATCAAGTTAGTAGCCTGAAACTGGCCATGGTGAGAGTATTTACACCAAGGAAACTGGCAAATGCTACAAATCAGGATTATTCTTTAAATCAGTGAGCCAGGTATTAAACCACTGACCCTATCTAAAGTCACTGAAGAAACTGAAGCTCAGAAAGGTCATGCACCCTTTCCCAGGTCACACAGAGAAGCAGCAGCAGCACATCCTGGGAAGCCTCTAGTGGGATCATCTGGGAATGCCAACAGGTCTAAGAATTCCAGCTCTGAACTTGCCCTGACTGGTGACCCAACCATGGCCGTCCATGGGAGCCAGCAGCAGCTCAGGATCTCACATGACGATGCCTCTATCTCACACGTTTAGGAACAACCTGGGTCCCACTGCTGGCAGGATGTTGGACCCCACCACTTGGGCTGGATTCTTGGGCATTCCCTTGGCTGCCTTGGGTCCTAATCTATTAGGAGCTGCCTGACTCCCATTGCCTCTCTTCCCACTTAGGCACAGGGCTCTATTTACCTCCACCCCCTACTGGGAATAGGAGACATAAGGGGTTATTTTCTTAGCACTGTAAATTGAACTACATTTCTGCAAATGAGGCCTGAAGCTTCCTACTCACAGATCTGCCCTAGCACTTGGAATCACAGAATTTCAGAACTTGGTTGTTTTTTTTTTAATAAAGCAGGAAAGATTTTTATAGATCTCTTAGTCCAGCCAACTTATCCAAAGAGAGAAAACCCTGGTCCTCCTTTTAAGAGGGCCCTGGGTTTCTGACTCCTGGTTCCCCAAGTGTCCAGTCTTTTTTCCTTGTCCTTGCTGCCTGCCCTCTTAATTTGGGGTAAGCTTCTGGAAGCCCCTGGCTGGACTTTGGCGCATTCCCCTTGGACTTCCTGAAACTATACACATACTTGTCTGTGCATGCAGAGGGAGTCCCACAGATTTCATTCAATTTTCAGTGGAATCTACGACCTTCCCCCAAAGCTAAGAACTGTCTATTCTAAAGTCATCCAGCCTGCCAGAGTCCTTATAGGTTGTCTTTGCTTTCGGTGACTTTTCTGAACTGCCAATCTTTAGATGGTCCAGCATGTCCTTACCAGCCAAATTCCTATCCTCAGCCAGAGCGTTCTCATGAGCACTTGGAGCCCATCACCAATAATTACTAGTCACTGGACACTTAACATATGTCAAGCATTATAAAACTCCTTAGCTCATTGCCCGCCACATTGTAAGCCTTCAGTAAACATTAGCTGATATTATACTTGGTGTTCATCATTTCTAATCCTCACCAAAACCCTCAGAGAGAGAATTATAACCTGCAACTTACAAATGAGGAAATGAGGCTCAGAGGGGAAGTACTTAGCCCAAAAGAGTAAGTGGGGGACTAGGATCCCAGGAGATATCTGTGTGCCACTGAATGTCACACTGTCCATCTGCCCCTCCACTCCGTGGATTCTTGGCCCTGGGTTCGAGTCCTACAGCCTAACATAGCTGTCCCCACAGAAACCCTCTGAGCAGCACAGAGATCTCATCTGGGCCCACACTACCTAAGGCAGTACAAAAAGGATTGTGAAAATGTACATGCAACTGTTTATTTTCCTCCTTCCACATTAACATTAGCATCTGGAATTTACATTTTTTTTATGACAACAGAAACACAGAGCAAAGAGTGAGGTTGCCACAAACTAATTTTCCTATCTTTAAAAAAAACTGGGGGGCGGATGTGGCTCAAACGGTTGGGAATCCATCTGCCATATGGAGGGACCTGGGTTCGATCCCCGGGACCTCCCAGTAAAATAAAAACATATATACAGAAGGTGCATGGGCTGCCAGGCTCTGTGTGCCGGTGAGCCGCCAGGCCCCGGGAGCCATGCAGCAAGATGATGACGTAAAAGGAGAGAGACGCAGGGGAGAGTCAAGACGAGATGCTCTGAAAACCAGGAACCGAGGTGGCGCTGGTGGCAGAACATCTCTCTCCTACATCGGAAGTCTCAGGATCGAATCCTGGTGAAGACTGGAGGAGGAGGATGAGAAGAGATGGCAGGAAACAGACACAGAGAATAGCCCAGCAAATAGACACAAAACAGCAAAAACAGGGAAGGGGGCGTTTAAAATGGATAAAGTAAATAAATAAATCTTTAAAAAAAAAACCTGGCAATTGGATAATTAATATATTTCAATGACTTTCCATCTTTAATGATGTTCCAGTTAAAAAGTTATTCTGGCATCAAAAAAAATGAATGGTAAATTACATTTCCCCGGTGTCAACGGAGAGAAATCATTTCATCAAGAATGTACATTCCCGGGAAGCGGATGTGGCTCAAGTGACTGGGCTTCCGTCTACCATATGGGAGGTCCAGGGTTCAATTCCCAGGGCCTCCTGGTGAAGGCAAACCAGCCTGCACAGTGAGCTGGCCCGCACAGGAGTGCTGGCCCATGCAGAGTGCTGGCCTGCGCAGAGTGCTGGTGCAGCAAGATGACGCAACAAAAAGAGACACAGAGGAGAGACAATAAGAGACACAGCAGACCAGGAAGCTGAGGTGGCACAAGAGATTGAGCGCCTCTCTCCACTCTGGAAGGTCCCAGGATCGGTTCCCGGTACCACCTAAAGAGAAGACAAGCAGACACAGAAGAACACACAGCGAATGGACACAGAGAGCAGACAATGGGGGGGAAGGGGGATAAATAAACAAAATAAATAAATCTTAAAAAAAAAAAAAGAAGGTACATTCCCCACAATACAGCCATCATCACTCTTTACTTACATGCCATAATCCTTTCTTTGCCAACTTTTCTATCACAGATTGCCACACTTCTGTTGAGAATCCAGTAGTGAAAATATGATCAAAGCAGGGCAAGAAACTTTGCAAAACAATGGGATCACCTGAAAGACAGTTCCGCTGTTTAGAAATTTTAACTTGGGGAAAGTCTATAAACATATGGGAAAAGGTCTTCCAATGAAGACCACACACAGATGAATGGTAAATTAGAGATACCAGAAAGGAAGGCATTTTTAAAGTATAAAGTCCTACACAATTGACTGAAGTGGCAATCATTTTAAGTTCAGCCGTACAATCCGTCTCCTAAAAGTTAGGCAGCATACCTTTAGCTAATATGCGCTCAGCTTTTCTATTTGCTGAGCACAGTGAAGCATGCTGTGTATCTGACCCCTCAAACAAACCCGTAAGGCAGGGCCTGTTATCCCCATTTACTGAAGAGAAGGTCTGACACGTACTCCTTTTAAGAAAGATATGACAAATATTACTGTCACCTGACAGATGAGAAACTATGGCAAATGAAGAGAGGCTTTGTGGCATGTCATATAGCTAATTCATGACATAACCAAAAACTCAAACCCAGATCAACCAACTCTTCATTCAATATACATTCTTCTAACCCAGTGGCCCATCAACCACATTTCTCAAACTCATGGATGAGAACATCCAAGGGGACAAGTCAGGTGTCAAGAGTAACATGGCACCTCTTTCAAGGTTATCACACACAATATAAATAAGTAAATATCAATACAAAATTATATAGTAGAAAAGGATGCAAAATTTCCATGAATATATTTTTCAAAATTTAGAAATTGGACTGTGGGTATACACTTACCTTCAAAATTAGGGTACTAAAAAAAAATTTTAAATAAGGGTACTTTGTTAGAAAAGTATCAAGTGCACTGCCCTGAGAAGTCCTATAAACTGTCCCCTCTTAGGAAGGGTACAGTCCAGGATATATTAGAGGGGCCGTCACAAAGAAACAGTTGTTTGCAATTCCCAGAACTACAGCCTGACTTCTTATGGAACAGTGAGTCTTAGAAGATAGAGAGAAGACAGTGAAGCAGTGTAGGGAATGGGTCCAGCCTATGGGGTAAGAGGAAAAGGAGGCTGGCATCAGAAGTGTCAGCAAAAGGGTGACGGGCATCTTTTGAAGAGACCTTCGACTGCTCTGTCTAGGGATATCATCTGTGCCTCCCTCTTCCCACTGCCTGCTATTACTCTCACCCCCTCTCTGTGTGAAACTCATCAAAATCTGTAGGATTCCACCCACAGACCACAGGAGTTGCTTTCCCACAATAGATATGGGAACAGTTGAATCTACTGTCAGCAGTGAGATCCCCACTTCCGAAAGCCAAAGACCATTTTTTCAGAAATTCTAACGTGTGCCATTTTTCACATTCTAACAGCTCTGAAGTCAGGACTCGTCTGACCGTGGAGGTGGTCTCTCGCTGGCGGAATATAAATCAATGGTACATCTTAAACCAGGGCAATCTTAAATTTGATCAAACAGTATTTGTAAACAAGGGCCTGGGTATTGGCAGGACTTTAGACTGCGCTAAGAAAACCAGAGAAAGAGCTCTTTTGTCACTGACGAGGAGTACATTACATAATGTTTTCTGGTCTTCCGGGTTTGTCTAAGCCAAACCACCGACAAAGCCATCTCATGGGCCAGATGAGTAGAGGAATAATCTAACGTAGCGATGCAAAAGGCCCCTGAGTAGTGGTCCTTTGCTGAAACGCCGTCACTGGGCAACAAGCTTCACGGCCCCAGCACCAAGCACCTGTTATCAACTCTCGCAGACTGCTGTCTGTCCTTCCAGGTAAATTTTTACTGCAAGCAAGATTATTTTCTCAACAGATTAGAAGAGTACATGCAAAAAATCACATAAAACAAGCAGTATAAATACGGAAATCTCTGAGAATAGCAAGACAGAAAACTCAAGGGGTCTGAAATGATATTGGGAAAGTTTTAAGTCATTTATATAAATGCACAAGGCACCAAGGCATCCAAACTGCTTTCTCATGTGCAAACTGGTCTTATTCAAATTATACAAATCAGCCACAAAGAAACATCTGAAATGATCTCCCCAGAAACCCAAGTCCCACAGTGGACCATTCAAATAAAATAACAAGGACTTAAAAAAAAAAAAAAAATCCCCCCCAGTTCCAACTTACTGCCCACAGTGGTGAAGACGCCAACAAGAAAATCCGAGACCTGTGATTGTTCTTGGTTACCCTGCAGAAGTCGTAGACCCTCAAAAAACATTCGAGCAGCTTCATAGGGCTGGAGCAAACGCAGCAAGGAATAACCAGCTCGGTAGTATCCCTGGAAAGGGAAAAAAAAAAAGCAGAGCTTTAACACACCCCATCTTTTCTAACCTGCAGCTGAAAGGAAAGGCAAGATTGACGAGACAGGAAAATCTGAGTCTAGAAGTCTCATGTCTAAGTAAACACTGATTTCTAACAAGCACTGGATATGGACATCCACTTTATATTTTGTGCCACCTTTTTCCTGCTAATTTTTAGCTGTCAAGAAAATAATCACCTCCATCCATGGTTTATACAGCATCTACAGAGAAGGAACTGAGTCTGGTTCCAACTGCATGTGTGGTTTTACTAATTTATGCCTCAAGATCACAGCCTGGGCAAGGACAGAAGAATGAAAAATCCTATGACTACAGTGTTTGGAAAAAGTATGAGATTGTCATGTAAACACAGAAGTTGTGTCCTGCTCCTTTCAATTGGGATAAATACAAGTTCCCCTGGGTATATAGGGAAAAAATTGTAAAGACAACCTTGAGATTTACTGAGCTCCACACTATAGGCAATATATACCAAGAGCAAAAGAATTTTCATTTATTTAAAGGGAGGATAATATAAAATTACAATGATTAATAGAGGAAAATGGTCTAGTTTCGTTGATACACCAAGTATAGGACTCTCAAGGAGGATTAAAATATTTCCTTACCCACTTTACCACCTGAATCAGCATCGAGTCTACCAAAACAATTTTCTAAGATAACAGAAGGTGTACACCAATTCGGTTGATAAAAAGCAAGCACTTAAAAATTCCACTCAACACCAAATCTCTGATAATTTATAGGTTTGTTTTAACCTTCATTTGAAAGTCTAAAGACCTCAGATCACAATCAGAAAAAAGGAAAAAAAAAAAACGTTCTTTTGTTTCCAACCAGGCAAGTTGAAACAGAATCTCCCATTTCTTTTATTTTGGCGGGAGGGTATTGGGAAGGATGGAGAAAGAAGGGAACACCCAGGAGCTCTGGGTGAGAATGGGGTAAATGGCCTGGCTGCTGTGCAGCCAGAGTCTTCTGCAGGTTTGGCCACTCAAGAAGGAAGCCAGAAGCATCATCCAGGATCCCCTCAGCCCCTTGGGCACAGCTCCAGCACCCACCCCATGGGAGCGAGCATATCTCATCTACTCCCCATCCTAGACCTCAGGAGGATGGGAAAGTCCTAAAATGCCTTCTGGGAAGAATGCATCAGGAATGCGTTCTCATTTTCAAAGCTGATCAATGACTTCCAGAGTATCCATTCTCTATGAGAAGAGGTTTAATGAGTCAATGTCTACTTATAATATAAAATATCTAAACACTTCAGGGCTGGAGTGATATGTACGTCATCCCTCCCTACCCCTTTCCATTATGTTCTGTTTCTATCAGAGGCACATATACAAAATGTAGGCCTCTGAGGGCAGGTGGGTCTATTTCCGAGTTCCATGCACTTGATGGCGGTGGTGGTGGTGATGACAAAAACTCCTATCTATTGAGTGCCAACAACTTTACCTGATGTCTCCTTCATCCTCAAAGCTACTCTAAGACATAAGTATTACCCCATTTTACAGTTGGGAAAATTAAGGCCTAGGGAGAGGAAAGTAACTTGTCCAAGCTGTTGGAACCAGTACACAGCACAGCATTAGACAGCAAGGCCTGTGCTTCTTCTACTTTACTCTGGAGCCTCTCTATAAATTGTCTACACCCCTAATTTAGCATTTAATCATTAGGTGGTCTCAGATGGCGCCAGAATTGCTATTTAATTAAACTCTTCTGATCTTACATGCACGCTTGTCCTCTACCCTGCTTGGCTGTGAATTACTCAAGGGCTAGGCTGGTGTTTTCCACTCCTTTTGTCTTTCTCTGAGGCACCAACAACGGTGACAGTGACTTGCAAAGTGGGCACTCAGGCATTTTAGCTGAAAAATGATCAAATAATCACTTATCGACCTTTACTGACAATCTTAAAGGGTTTTATTGACCTGGCAAACTTCCCTGATCCCTCCCTAGGGGCTAATTTCTACTGTAATAAATGCCTTCTAAAGAATCAGTGTCCTGATACCCGCCCAGCTTGCAGCTGAAACAAAGCTGTGCCAAAATGAAACAGCAAGGAACATAAACAGACTGAGTTTCAGCGTATCAACATCACAGCTCCACTGTGAGCTCCACTGCACTCCATCCACAGAGAGGCCGGGTTCTGCGCTCCCCTACCCACGCATTTCGCTGCTCAGCCAGCATGGTTTGCACTCATTCCAGATAACGCTCACGTGGCCTTAAGGGCGCCCGTCTAAAGTACAAAGAGAGCTGAATAAGCAGCTCTCCTAGCATTTTCATTGTAAAGAAGGACGAGAAGGAGGCAGGTTAAGAAGGCACCACAGCACAATACCTTCACGTAGGTTGGATCCCACTGGAGACACTCCTTGGCAGCGACAAACGCCTCATTCCATTTCCCAAGGCTGAAAAATGCATTGGATTTGTTGCACAGCAGGATAGCCAGGTCCCTCGGGGGTACCCTGTGAGAAGGAACCAGTGGCCTGTAAAGCTAGCACTCTGCAAATGCAGAAAACAGTTATTGACGGTCACCATCCTGGTGTTGGCTGCTGCCATCCCGAGGGGGTTTCAGTGATAAATGTCCCAGTTATGCCTGTCAGATCTGACCCAAGTAGCCCCCTAGGAAGCCTGGGGCATTTGCAATCTACAAATCTGTCCTTCCCCAGACCCAACTCTTCGGCTCCCTCTCACCTTTTAATAGCAAGTGCTCTCAACACCTTGGTTCCACCGTCCACTGACCTTCACGGATTTTTCTCTCTGTTTTTTAGAGACCATCAGAAACGATGCTATTGAAATGGCAACTGGCCCTAAGGACAGGGAGGATGGGCATCCCCACCAAGCCTGAGCAGAGTCCAGACATGGTGTGAGCCCTTCCACATGCACACTTGCACAGAGTGGATGCAGAGCTGATCCCAGGGAGGGCCTATTGCCCTTTCAGAACGTGTGGCCACACGATTCCCATGGACCCAGGAGAGAGGAACAGGGCAAGCCCTGCTCCATTAGGCAGGCAGGACCACCCTAACATTTGCATGACCCAGCACCAAATTACAAACGGAGGCCTACATACCATATGACTGATCTGTACCATCTAATAGAGTAGCCATTAGCCACATGTAGCCATTTAAGTTCAAATTAAATTAAAATTTCAGTTCCTCAACTGTACCGGTCACATTTCAAATGCTCGATTAGCCACATTTCGTACTGTAGAACATTTCCCTCATCACGGAAAGTCCTATCAGACAGTGCTAGTCTAAGTATTTGAAGACCATGAGTCAAGCGTAAGTGCTGTTCCGTGAAACGTGTTCTGTCCTCCTACTTTCATAACTGGAAAGCAAGTTTCAGAAACTGAGAGTTCTAGGACCTGAGTCCGGGTGGAATGAGCCAGGCCTGACTCCTGCCCAGTCCCACTCCTCTTTCCACCTCAGCCTCCATCCTGCACTCCAAGAGGCACAAGCTCTGGCCACACCTCTGACCTTGGCCATCTTCAGGATAGGCTGTACGGGGAGCTGATATGGTTTGAGTGGTTGAGCACCCACCTCCCACATGGGAGGTCCTGGGTTCAGCAACCGGTGCCCTCTGGAAAAACAAAAAACAACAAGCAAAACAAATGAGAAAACTAACTCAGGGGAGCCGATGTGGCTCAGTGTTTGAGCGCTGGCTTCCCACATACGAGGTCTCGGGTTCAATCCCCGGGCCCCAGAACCTAAAAAAAAAAAAAAAAATAGGCTGTAGTCAAGAGGACCATGCATGCCCTGGAAATAGGGTATTCCAGGGTTCCAGGGTCCTGGTACCCACAGCGTGGACTTGAAGGAGCGACAAAGCTCTGGGGCGGGGGATAAGGCCCCCAGTCCCCCTGACTCCTGCCTGTTGGGGGAAAGCCTAAGTGGGGACCTCTAAAGAATGGGGCCCAGGGCAGAAGTCCCCTCTTGCGTGGCTCCAAGAGTAGTACTGCTGCAAGGTTAGTGCTGAAACCAGGTCAGAGGAAGAAGGAAGACGTAAAATATACCACCATATGTCAATAGAAGCCTGGGTGCCAATGGAATTCAAGACACACGGGGGAGAAAAGGAAGGCTTACGATTTCTTTTTTATTTAATGCTTTAATTGTGAAAAAAAATACCAATTGCTATAGAAAAGTAAGGTAATGCAGAGAAGCACAAAAATTTTTAAAAAGTGAAAATCACCTCTATTCCTGTTCCCATTCTCGACGGTTTGTGTGTCCTGCTTCTCTCGCCTCTGATGAATTCCACTAGGTGAAGGAGCAAGGCCCCAGGAGCACACAAGAGAAGGTGAGGCAGGCAGTGAGTGACTGCCAAGGGAGCAGTACGCGGAAGCATAGCAGACACCGTGATGCCCAGCCCCGAACCCCTGGCTGCAGCATGCATCCCCCCAGCTGCAGTGAGTGCTGGCTGCACCTAAGGATTCCCAGCTGCCCTACTCTCCAGACAACTGCTCTCAGCCTAACGGGAGTTGCCTTGTCCCCAGAAGTTATGTCCCACTGCCTAGGTTAACCCCCGAGGCGAGAGAGCCCACAACCAATGTATGACCGTCATGGGAATCAAAAGGTTGGCTCCCTAGTTCCAAAGTGAAGTCAACTCTGTAGTGCAATTCCTGCTCCAGAGCTCCTCATGGAGTCCGGCTGAGGCTGACTCCAGCTGAGCCATCACCTCTGCTCAAGTCAACTTCCCCTGCCCCATCCTGCTTCCCTCACTCCCCTTCTCCTGAAAACACTCTCAAGATAAGCTGCATGCACCTGAATCCATATTTCAGGCGGTCGTGGCAGGAAGGCAGGCAGCAGGTGATGGGCAAGGGAAGTGGGGTCCAGGTAGAAGCCCCATTAGTGGGGACTGATTCTCCACGACAGAGCATCAGGGTCAGGTTGCAACCACCAAGAATCTTGGGGCAAGTAAGACAGGGACTCAATTATTAGAACGAGGGTCCAAGGCACAAAGAATATGGCAAGGACCAGGCATTGGAGCTGAGTTATACGGTCCAGGCAGGCAAAGAAGGCAAAGCTGGGTTTACCCAAAAGGTAAACCTGAAAGAGTCATCATGGCCTAGAGCAGGGGGAAGAGGGGGAGGGGAGAGGACTGAAGAGTCTTGTTCCTGTTGAGTAAGATGCTCACATCAGGCAACCCAGCTCTTTTCCTCTACCACTAGTTCCTTCCCCAGACCCCCTTCCACAAATCCCAAAATGACCAAGCATACAGAATTAAAATATGAACAATAGCAAATACATAATATTTATTATATGCCAGCAAGTGTGGTAGACATTTTACTTATCTTGGCTCATGTGCAGATATAGTCTCACAAAAGCCTTCTAACTTCAGTTCCATTATTATCCCATCGTCATGGTTGAAAAAATTGAGACTTAACAGGTTGACTAACAGGCCC
>JAQZBX010080764.1:0-13766 GCA_029593785.1 Cabassous unicinctus | reverse complement strand
TGGTAAACTCAGTTAACTCAGATCTTGTTTATATCAGGCACCTAGGACCCTATCCTGCCCATGAAGCCTGCTTAGTACTTGTAGCAGGCTTTCATTTGAAAGGAAGAAGTTTAAGTGTTTCCCACCTCAAGGTGAATGTTTATAATTTTTAGTATTTACAGTTTGTTAGAAAAAAATAAAGTTTATTAGAGTTTTTACAAAAGGTCTTTGTCATGTATTTTAAAAATTAATGTGTTTTTAACCCAATAAGAAGTTAACTAAGCAACTATATACAGAGCTGCAACTTTTAAGTATTTCCATTAGAATGGAATCATATCAATTTTATAAATTCATCTTGGCTTTAGAATATATTTGTAGAATCAGAAAAAAAAAGAAAAAACAAAGGAAGAAAGAACAAAAATAAATTGCACAAATTATCTCTCCATCTCAACTCCATCTCTGTCTCTATGTCTGTACATAGAATAATGGCCTTCATTGTACTATTGCCACTTCTTCTTTCAATCTGAACACTCTTAGAAGATGGACATGTTTTTCTTTTGGCAGTTATGGCATTAATAAGGTAGGGGATGTTTGAGTTTGTTCTTTTTTGTTGTTGTTGTTTTTTCCTTCATTAGAGAAGTTGTGGGTTAACAGAACAATCATGCATAAAACACAGGATTCCCATATACCACCCCACAACCAACACCTTGTATCAGTGTGGAACTTTAGTTACAATTGGTAATAGTATACTTTTGTAATTGTATCATTAATTAAAGTCCATGGTTTAACATAGGGTTCACTGTGTAGTGTAGTTACATGGATTTTAAAAAAATGTTTATTCTGTCAACAAATATACATTGTAACATCTCCTCCTTTAATCACATTCAGATACAGATTTCAGTGCTGTTAATTGCATTCACCACACCGTACTACCATCATCACCACCCATTACGGAAACATTTCCATCATTCCAAAAAGGAACCCTGAACATTTTAAGCCTTAACTTCCCATTCCCTATGCCCACCCTGCCCCGATAAACTATATTCTAGATTTCGACTCTATGAGTTCACTTATTCTAATCATTTCAAATCAGAGATATCAGACAATATTTGTACTTTTATGGCTGGCTTATTTCACTCAACATGGTGTCTTCAAGATTCATCCATGTTGTTGCATGTATCAGGAATTCATTCCTTTTTTAAAAATCAATTTTATTGATACATATTAATAAAACATACAGTTCCTCCAAGGTATACAATCAATGGAATTTGCTATAATCACATAATTGTGCATTCATCACTTCAATCATTAGAGCATTTTTATTGTTTCAATATTAATTAAAAAAAAAAAAGGAACAAACAAGAAAATTCCCCACCTCTCAATCTCTCTATGCTTCCCCCACTGTACATAGCTGCTGTTTCTGGCTATTCTATCCAAAGTGTATAATCAATGGGTTTTAGTATAATCACAATGTTGTACATTCATCATCTTAAAAATTCTAGAACAATTTCATTACTCCAAAAAGAAAGACTCTAAATGCCTTAGCATTCCTTCCTCAGACCTACATAACAACTAATCTTTTATCTTTATGGAATTCATTACTTTTAATGACTTAGTTTGACACAGGGCTGCTGATACAAAGTACCAGAAATGGGTTGGCTTTTATAAAGGGGATTTATTTGTGGTAAAAGTTTACATACAATCCAAGGCCATCAAATGTCCAAATCAAGGCACTATCAGAGATACTTCCTCACCAAAGTCAGCTACTGTTGATCCTCACATCCTGCCACATGGTGATCAGGCAAAATGGCAGGTCTATCTACCTCTCTCTACTTCTCCTTGAACTCAGCTGTGGCTGATCAGTCATCTTTCCTTGGTCCTCAGCTGCTTGAGCCTCTCAGGGCTTCTCTCCTGGACCTCAACTGTAGGTGAACCTGGAGTCCTTTCTCTCACGTGGTCAGGTCAAATATGGCAGCTTCCTTTCACTATGTGTCCCATCTCTCTGTGTCTCCTTTTATATGAGACACATAAGAGAGCAGAGACCTAAGCTGGCTCATGCCTCACTGATGTAGTTCAATCAAAAGTAATCTAATCACGGGGGCAGGTGTGGCTCAAATGGTTGGGCATCTGTCTCCCATATGGAGGGACCTGGGTTCGATCCCCGGGACCTCCTGGTAAAAATAAAGAAAAATATAGAAGGTGCATGGACTGCCAGGCCCTGTGCATGGGTGCACTGTCAGGCCCTGCAAGCAGTTGATTCTCCCAGGCCCCATGCGCAGGTGCGCCGCCAGGCCCTGCGTGCAAAGTGAGTCCATCAGGCTCTGCCAAGCCATGCAGCAAGATGATGACATAACAGGAGAGTGACACAAGGGAGATCCAAGATAAGACACACCGAAAAACCAGGAACTAAGGTGATGCAGGCAGTAGGGCATCTCTCTCTTACATCGGAGGTCCCCAGGATTGAATCCTGGTAAAGACAGGAGGAGAAGGATGAGAAGAGAGGGCAGGAAACAGACACAGAGAATTGCCCAGCGAATGGACACAAAAAACAGCAAAATTAAATAAATCTTTTTAAAAAAAAGTCATCTAATCAAGTGATCTAGAGTGAATCTAATGCAATCAAAGAGTACCACACCCACAAGAATAGTCTAGTTTAAGAACATAATCTTTTTGGATTCACAAAATTCAAACTGTCACAATGACCGAATAATATTCCATGGTATGTTTATACCACATTTTATTTACCCATTCATTGATTGATAGACGCTTGGATTGCTTCCATATTTTGGCAATTGTATATAATGCCACTATGAAAATCAGTGGATAAATATCTGTTTGCGTCTCTGCATTCAATTCTTTTGCATATATACCTATTAGTGAGATGGCCGGGTCATATGGTAGTTCTTGATTTTGTTGATTCTCTCTATTGTTTTTTGGTTCTCTTTTTCATTTATCTCTACTTTAATCTTTGTTATTTCCTTCCTTCTGCTTGCTTTGGATTTATTTGCTCTTTTTTTTCTGGTTCTTCCAGTTTTGAGGTTAGGCCTTTGATTTTAAGTCTTTCTTCTTTTTTTAATGTAAGCATTTAGAGCTATAAATTTCCCTCTCAGCACTGCCTTCACTGCATCCTATACATTTTGATATGTTGTATTTTCATTTTCATCTGCCTCAAGATATTTCCTAATTTCACCTTTGATTTCCTCTTTGACCCACTGGTTACTTAAGAGTACATTGTTTAATTTCCACATATTTGTGAATTTTCCATTTCTCCTACTGTTATTGATTTCTAACATCATTCTGTGGTGGTCAAAGAATATACATTATATAATTGCAATATTTTAAAATTTATTCAGGCTTGTTTTGTGACCCAACATATGGTCTACCCTGGAGAATGATCCATGTGCACTTGAGAAGATTGTGTATTCCGTTTTTGTTGGGTGAATTGTTCTATATATGTCTGTTAGGTAATGTTGGTTTAGAGTATCTGTCAAGTCTTGTACTTCCTTATTGATCTTCTGACTATATGTACTATCCATTATTGAAAGTGTTGTATTAAAGTCTCCTACTACTATTAATGTAGGACTGTCAATTTCCCCCTTCAACTATGTCAGTATTTGCTCCATATATTTTGGGGCTCTGCTGCTAAATGCATATTTATAATTGTTACATCTTTCTGTTGAATTGTCCTCTTTATCAGTATATAATGACCATATTTTCCCTCATAATTTTTTGACTTAAAGTCTATTTTATCAGATATTAGTCTAGCCACACTAGCTCTCTTTTGATTATGACTTTCATGGTATATCTTTTTCCATCCTTTCACCATCAACCTACTGGTATCTTTGAATTTAAGGTGAGTCACTTGTAGACTGCATATAGTTGGATCATATTTTGTTATCCATTCTGCCAACCTCTGTCTTTTAACTGGAGAGTTTAATCCATTTACATGTAAAGTCACTACTGATAATACAGGACTTTCTTCTGCTATTTTGCTATTTAGTCTTTGTAAGACTTATACCTTTTTTTGGTCCCTCATTTTTGTTAATGCCTATTTTATGTTTGTGTGTGTGTGTGTGTTGCACCATATTGAGTGCCTTCTAATGTCTATCTAGATATATTTTTCACCTGCCTTTTTTGTGGTTACTACTGGATTAAAATTTAATATCCTAAATACATAACAATCATATTTGGTTTTATATAAAATTAACTTCAATAGAATGCATGTATAATTTTCCTACACCCTCAAACCTCCCCACTCTTTTTTTTAACTTTATTTTGTACATTTAATAATTGAAAATATAAACAATTAAAAACTAAAAAATAAACACAGATGAATAAATATATGCATTTCTCAATTAAATGTAACGGATACATATAATTTTTTTTTAATCGAACAATATGTTACACAATATATTTGGTTCATAGTAATGCATTCATACAGTATTTGTCCTTTTGTGTCTGGCTTGCTTCACTCAACATACTGTCCTCCAGGTTCATCCATGTTGCCATATGCTTTACGACTTCATTTCTTCTTACAGCTGCATAATATTCCATCGTGTGAATAGACCACAGTTTGTTTATCCATTCATCTGTTGATGGACACCTGGGTTGTTTGCAACTTTTGGCAATGGTGAATAATGTTGCTATGCACATCAGTGTGCAGATGTCTGTTCGTGTCACTGCTCTCAGTTCTTCTGGGTATATACCCAGTAGTGGTATTGCTGGGTCATGTGGCAAGTCTATATTCAACTTCTTTAGGAAATGCCAAACAGTCCTCTATAGTGGTTGTACCATTCTGCATTCCCACCAACAGTGAAGAAGTGTTCCTATCTCTCCACATCCTCTCCAACACTTGTAGTTCTCTGTCTTTTTAATAGTGGCCATTCTGATAGGTGTAAAATGATATCTCATTGTAGTTTTGATTTGCATTTCCCTAATCATGAGTGATGTGATATTGAGCATTTCTTCATGTGTTTTTTTGCCATTTGTATTTCTTCTTTGGAGAAATGTCTATTCAAGTCTTTTGCCCATTTTTTAATTGGGTCAGTTGTCTTTTTATTGTTGAGTTGTAACATCTCTTTATATATTCTGGATATTAAACCCTTATCAGATATGTGATTCCCAAATATTTTTTCCCATTGAGTTGGTTGCCTTTTCACCCTTCTGACAAAGTCCTGTGAGGTGCAAAAGTGTTTAATTTTAAGGAGGTCCCATTTATCTATTTTTTTTCTTTTGTTGCACGTGCTTTGGGTGTAAGGTCAAAGAAACCACCACCTACTACAAGGTCTTGAAGATGTTTCCCTCCATTTTCTTCCAGTAGTTTTATGGTCCTGGCTTTTATATTTAGATCTTTGATCCATTTTGAGTTGATTCTTGTATAGGGGGTGAGATAGGGGTCCTCTTTCATTCTTTTGGTTATAGATATCCAGTTCTCCCAACACCATTTGTTGAGGAGACTGTTTTTTCCCATTAGTGTGGGCTTGGTAGGTTTGTCAAAAACCAGTTGACTGTATAGGTGAGGGTTTATTTCTGGATTCTCAATTCTATTCCACTGATTGATGTGTCTATCTTTATGCCAGTACTATGCTGTTTTGACCACTGTAGCTTTGTAATATGTTTCAAGGTCAGGCAGTGAAGTTCCTCCCACATTGCTCTTCTTTTTTAGAATGTTTTTGGCTATTCGGGTGCACTTGCCCTTCCAGATGAATTTGGTAATTGCCTTCTCTAATTCTGTAAAGTAAGCTGTTGGGATTTTAATTGGTATTGCATTGAATCTATAAATCAGTTTGGGCAAGACTGACATCTTCATGATATTTATTCTTCCAATCCATGAACACGGAATGTCTTTCCATTTGTTTAGATCTTTGTAAATTTCTTTTAGCATTGTTTTGTAGTTTTCTGCATATAGGTCCTGTACTTCTTTCCCACCCTTTTTTTTGTACTTACCATATATATCTTTGTACATTGTATGTCCCAAAACATAAATTTATAATTACTTTTTATGTTTTTGCATTTTACCACCTATAGTAAGTGAGAAGGGGAGTTACATATCAAACAATATATTACAATAATACTAGAATTTATAATTACCCAATGGTTACCTTTCCAATGGTCTTTATTTATGTACTTTGAACTACTATCTAGTGTCCTTTCAATTAGTCTGAAGAACTCCCTTTAGCATTGCTTGTAGGGCACATCTAGTGGTGATGAACTCCCTCAGCTTTTGTTTATCTGAGAATGTGTTCATCTCTCCCTTATTTTTGAAAGAAAATCTTGCCAGATATAAAATTATTGACTGGCAGTGGTTTTCTTTCAGCATTTTAAGTATTTCAACCCACTGCCTTCTTGCCTCATCGTTTCTGATGAGAAATTGGCACTCAATCTGATTGGGACTCCCTTGTATATAACATGTTGCTTTTCTCTTGCAGCTTTCAGAACCCTCCCTTATCCTTTGCATTTGCTAGTGTGATCAATATATGATGGGGTGTATTTTCCTTCATGTTTATCATTTTTGGTGTTCACTGGGCTTCTTGAACGTGCATATTTTGCTAAGTTTGGGAAGTTCTCTGTCACCATTTCTTTGAATAATCCTTATGCCCCTTCCTCTCTTTCTTCACCTTCTTGGACTTCTGGAATGCATATACTGGTGCACTTGATGATGTCCCAGAGGCACTTTAGGTTATTTTAAGATTCTCATATATATTTTTTCTTTCTGCTCCTCAGTTTGATTCATTTCAAGTGTTTTGTCTTTAAGTTCTGATTCTTTCTTCTGCCAGCTCCAGTCTGCTCTTGAAACCTTCCTGGGCATTTTTTTTTTTTTTTACCGGGAGGTCCCAGGGATCGAACCCAGGTCTCTCCATATGGGAGACGGACACCCTACCATTTGAGCCACATCTGCCCCCCTTCCTGGGCATTTTTCATTTCAGTTATTGGGGTATTCAACTCCAGCAGTTCTGTTTGGTTCCTTTTTAAAATTTCTATCTTTCTCTTAGTCTGTTATATTGATCATTCATTGTTTTCCTGATATCCTGTAGTTCTTTGTCTGTATTTTCCTTCATATCTTTGAGTATTTTTAAGATCAATTTTTAAAGACTTTATTTGGTATTTCCACATTCTCATTTCCTTCATTGTGTTTTATGGACTTTTGACCTCTTCTGTTGGATCTCATCTTCTTCATTGTGTTTTACAGACTTTAAAAAAAAAGATTTATTTATTTACCCCTGTCCCCATCGTTTTCACTTGCTACCTGCTCTCTGTTTCCATTTTGCTGTGTACTCTCTGTGTCTGCTCGTCTTTAGGAGGCACTGGGAACCAATCCTGGGACCTCCCATGTGGGAGGGAGGCGCTCAATAGCTTGAGTTACCTCAGCTTCCTGCTTTTGTTGTGTCTCTCATTGTCTTTCCTCTTTGTGTCTCCTTTTGTTGTGTCATATTGTTGCATCAGCTCGCCATGCCTGCCCATCATGCCAACTTGCTGTCTTGCTCATCTTCTCCAGGAGGCACCAGGAACTGAACCCGGGACCTCCCATGTGGTAAGCAGGAGCCCAATTGCTTCAGCCACATCTGCTTCCCAGTGTTTTATAGACTTTAGTCCTCTTCTGTTGGATGGGCCATCATTTCCTTTTTCTTTGTCTTGTACTCTTTTTTTTTGTACACTGTACATTTAATATTTTAAAATGTTAACTCTGGGATTTATTCCCTGGGATATGTGTTTCTTGGTTTTGTAGCCAGCTGGTGATAAGAGCTTCAGCCCTCCTATCAGGAAGGTCTGCCCAAGGCAAATGAACTGTACATGGTTTTCCCTGTCTTTCCTGTCCTTTGTCTTGTCCTGGGCTTTTGCTTGTTAGTTGTTTTGGAGTTCCCCTGTTTATAGGAGTTTGGTGGTCCCCTCTATTTCACAGGGCTAGATCTCCCTCTCCTGGTGTTTGATGCCAGCAGGCCTTTGTCCCAGATTGTCCATCTCTGTAGTTTTTCACATGCTTTCCATTGTCTCAAGCTGCCTTTGCCTGGAGGGCAAATTCTGGGAGGAGAACACACGTGAGAGAACTTTCCAAAGTCAATCTTCCCAGTTCAAATATGGCCAGTGATCTCCAATGGGGCACAGATTGGCCCCAAAGTATCCTGGGAAGGGGATCAGGAAGTATACTAAGAGCTTCTCTAACAGCTTCACAAGCTAAGCTTCCCTGGCCTGCCCAGCAAATACAGCCCTTCAGCTAAACTATCACTATAGCCCTGAGGAAGTTCAGTACCTTAAAGTCTCCACCTGGCTTGAAACAATGGTGGCTGCTGCCTTTGTCCAGGTGTGTTGAAACAATGGCTACTGCTGCCTGTCTGGGTGAGTTGAAATAATGGCTGCCCTCAGAACTGGGCTCTCAGCAATCTGAGTTTGCTGATCCCAGGCCATGATCAGTGACCAGCCATGCCCACCCCTGGTCTTGGGGAAGAGGATTTTTATGTCCCTTTCAGTCACCAGCCTGGGGTTAGGCCCATTTGGCAGCCTGCTGTGAGAATGGGGGATGGGTGCTGGTAGCTGCTGCACAGAGAGAGCAATTTACTGTTCTTCACTGTAATGTATCAGCTTCTTCCTCCCTGTATAACCTGGATGCTGTACAGTGTTCTTCTGGCCTCTGGAGTTTCAAAATAGCTCTTTCAGACAGTTCTTGCCTGTTTAATAGCTGTTTTGGTGAAAGGACTAAGTTCTGGAGGTCCCTACTCTGCCATCTTTCAACAATCCTCTCTGAGTTTACACTTGAGAAGAAATTTAATAACTGTGGGATGGCACACGTTAACTATTGTGGTGGTCTGTAGGAATTCCACTGAAATTCATTGGCCAAGAGTACGTGGGGTTCCTGATGATTTGGTGGTTGGTTCTTTGGTTGGAGAATGATAAACCACATCATCTTTTCACAGGGTATTTGAAGGGGAAGGTAGTATCTCAACTTCTCTTATCCCCAATCACATATGGGATTATTTATAATGAAAATAATCATAATATCTTCTCATAATCTATTTTTTAAAAAACCTGCTGTATCTTTAGTAATGTTCCTCTTTCATTCCTTATATTGCTCCTTTATGCCTGATCTCTTTTTTTCCAAGATCAGTTTTGCCTGAGATTGTCAATTTAATTCAATTTTTTCAAAGAATCAAGTTTTGGGTTTGTTGATTACTGTAACTTTCTTTTTCTGTTTCATTAATTTTTAATTATTTCCTAAGTTTTACTATCTTTGGATTTATTTCATTGCTATATTTATATCTTCATGTGTTGAATAGTTAGCTCTTTAATTTTAAATTCTTTTTAAAATATAAGCTTTTGAGGTTATTAATTTTTCTCTAGTAGCAATTCAGCTGCATCTGATGAGTTTTCACATGTAGTAATTTTAAAAATTATTCAGCTTTAGGTATTTGCTAATATACATCGTATTTTCTTTGACCCCTGCCTTATTTTGAAAATAATTAAATTCCAAAATGAATGTTTTATTTTGATTTACTGATTCTTTGAAATTCAGTGAGATTTCCTTTAATAGTCAAGTTACATGGTCAGTTTTTGTAACTGTTCCATATGTGTTTAAAGATAATGTATTATCCTTTCTATGGACACAAAGTTCTTTATAAGTTCATTAAATCAAACATGATTTTGTTCAAATTTATATTTCTGTGAACTATTTTGCCTTTTTGATGTATCAGTTATTGAGACATTTGTTAAATCTCCCAAGGTAATGCATGCTAGTTAATTTCCCATAATTGTTTATTTTGAAGATATGATTAAATGAATGCAAGATTAATTTTTTTCTGATGAATGAAGCATCTTATCTTTAATAGCCTTTTTAAAAAATCTCTAGTAATGCTTTTTATGATAAAGTCATCTTTGTCTGATATTACCAGCTTTCTTTTGGTTAATATTTGCTTGATATAACTTTATTCATTTCTTTATCTGCAAACTATGTATATTCTTGTATTTTAGATGTTTCTCTTATAAATAGCATACAGCTGAATTTTTAAAGAACCACATCTGTTAATTTTTATCATTTAGTTGTATTTCAGCCCATTTACATTAATTGTGAAGACTGATAGACTAATTTCTACCATATTATTCCAAGCTTTCAATTTTTTCCTATATTTTGTTTTTTTTTCCTGTGTACTTCTTGACTTCCTTTGGATTGTTTGAGATTTTTTCTCAGTTTCTTTTTAACCATTTACCATTTTTTTTTCTTGTTATTTTGGTAGTCAATAAGACATTTGAACAAAATTAGAGTTAATCAATATCTGTACCACCCTCTATTGAACACAATGATCTTGGAAAGATTAACTCTAATCATTCCTCTTCTGGGAGCATTTTGCCCACATAAATTAGACACCATTATTACTATTTTATAGTGTGAATAGTTGTTCAAATTTACTCACGTATTTGACAATATCTTTGTTTTCTTTCTTGTATCTTACACCTTCCTTTTGGGATCATTGTCTTTAGGAATAACCTGAAGAGCTTCCTTATGATTTCCACTACAAAAAATTTGTTGGAGATGAATTTTATTGTTTTCCCTGTGTTCTGAAAATGTCTCAAATGTTTCACTGGGAATTCTAGTTTAACAACCATTCCCCTACTTTCTGGATTTCATTGTTGTATTGATAAGTCAGCTGTTAATATAATTCCTGCTTCTTTGTAGGTAATATCTTCTCTCTAGCTCCTTTTAAGATTTGCTCCATTGTCCTTGAAATTCTGCAATTTCATTCTGATGCCTTAAAGTGTGAATTTCTTTTTATTTAGTATGGGATTCATTAGACTTCAAAAGACACTAGAAAAAACTCTTCCACGCTCTTTAAAAATTGTCTCTCCCTCATTTGTCCCATTATATGGATAGTAGGTTGTCTTTATTCTTCAAGATGCCCAACCCTTAATTCACATTTTCCATCTCTTTGTCTCAATGCTTCTTCTGAAACACTTCCAATTCACTAATTTTTTCAGCTTTTTAATCTGCTGCTTATTCAAACTATTGAATTTCTAGTAGCGAGTATTATGTATTTTCTTTTACAAATTCTTTTTTGTTCTTTTACAAATCTTCCTAAGCAATTTTTATGGTCTCTTATTTCAATGTCAAGTTTTCTCTAGTTTCTTTTTTCTTTATATACCATTTTGTATTCTGTGTCCAATAATTCCAATATCTGGAGTATTTTGTAGGTCTGATTTTATTATTTTCTTTGCTGATACTTGTTAATAGTGACTTATATCCCTCTGTATTTTGTTTTTAGATTATGAATTTATATTTCTTGGAATTTATTTGTGGAATATTTTAAGACCTGGATTTGGGCTTGATTCCTAGAGAGATCATATGTATTTGTATTCACCCAAGTTTTATAGCCGTTACCAACTATATCTTTAGCTTGGCTTTTTGTGGCTCACACAGGTTGTGGAAATTGTAGCTCAGACTTATGTGAAAGATATCCTATGTTTAGCAATTCTTAGGAAAGCCTATCTGTCTGCTTCTCCCACTCAAAACCAAGACCACAATAGACACATTTTTTTACTATCATCTTTTCTACCACTATTTCACCCTTAGTGGGTATCATGTGTCAAGGACCCACTTAAACTCTTAAACTGCTTCCCATGCTTCATGGGATTTATACTTTATCTTCTATTTCCTACTCCTGACCCATTGAAAGCTAAGTTTTAACCATCAGAGATTGGTAGATCCCCTACAGCAAGTCACTGGCTCAAGGCTTATTTCCTGTGTGGGGCTTAGGTATATATTTTTTAAAACGTGTGTCATTTTTAGGTATTTTATACTGGGAGTCTTTTTGAGGATATCTATTCAGCTATATTCTTATAAATGGAAGTCTAGAATTAAATGCTAAGATACAAATGGGTTAAATGTGATGCAAGGCTATTGGGGGAAAGGTAAACACCGAACCTTCACAGGAAATGAGAAACCAGACTGACTTAAACTAGGTGGACCTACATGGAGATGAACTGGCCACATTTGAATTATCTAGCCTAGTGTACATTTCCCAGTGGTATGTAAATATATGGATATGATGTAAATAAATTCTGCTAAGCTTAAAATTATTTATACAAATCACCTATTATGGACATATCTCCATCCAACAACTTTTCCAAGCTAGAAACTTTGGTGTTAGCCCTCCCTGGTTTTCCAAAAAATATATATTTTAAAGCAGTTATAGGTTTATAGAAAAAAACATACAGAAAATACAGAGTTCTCATATATATCCTCCTCCCCCTCCAGTTTTCCCTATTATTACCATTTTGCATTAATGTGGTACCTTTGTCATAAATGATGAATCAATGTTATAATTATATTTTTAACTAAAATCCATAGTTTATATTGGGGGTCACTCTTTTTGTTGTACGGCTATATGTTTTTTTAAATTTTTTATTGTGGTAATGTATATATATAACATGAAAGTTTCCATTTTAACCACTTTTAAGTATACAATTCAGTGGTGTTAATTACATTCACAATATTGTATTACCATCCATACCATTACTGAAAGTTTCCATCACCCTTTTCAAAAACTCTGTATCAGTTAAGCATTAACTCCCAACATCTTTGCCTTTCTCTTTCTCAAAACCCTCAGATTTAATCTAGTACTGAAACCTATATTCTACCCCAGAAATGTCTTCATAATGTTGCCCTTATATTCTCTTTTTACTATAACTTCTTAGATTCCAGCCCTGCCTAGTTTTCAACATCTTTACCCTACCTAGTATTTTCTCCTTCTTGTCTAAAAAGCAAAGATTATTTTATCATTTTACAAAGTAAAAACATTTGTTGGTTTACTATTGCCTATTCATTTTTTTAATATTATTCTTGAGCACCAACTAAATACAAAATGCCAGCTATTCTACCATGTGTTGAACATAATATTGCTGCGTAAGAAAGGCACAGTCTCTGTCCTCACAGAACTTAAAGTCTAGATGACTAAAAGTGGAATAGCATTAAATAAAATATCTGTTGTCAGATATTGTAAGACATGAGATAGCTGCCATTTATTATTTGCTAGGTACTAGTAAATGCTAACCACTTCAATACATTATTATCTTATCACTTCAAGTTAAAACCCCAAATGCCCTGCTTAGATGCACACATTCTTGACTATGAAAGTTCAGTTTTCTTTTCCAGACTAATCATCTACTATTCTAATCCACGCTTCCACTCAGCCTCCTTGAGCTACTCAGTGTTTCCAGAATCAACCACACCCTTCCATGAGTCCAACTTCTATACCTTGGAAAACTGTTAATCCATAAATAACCCAACTTTACTTCCTTTAACTAATATTACAAAATTTCCCAGGTTGTAAGTCTTTCCCTTTTCTGTGTTTCTACAATAGCTTATTCAAATTCACATAATGACTTCTACTTCTAGTATAGATGTGAAAAAATTACTCTTCTGCATGAAACAATAAAAAAATTGAAAAAATATGCAAAACTGCAATTTTCAAGAGACATTGGACAACAAAGGACAATGATTCCTGAGATATAAGAAACAAATGAGTACCATCTGGACAAAGCTCTGACAAGCAGAAATGTGAATTTATTGAATGACCAAACAATTTCACACTTTCGAGGAATTCTGAAAAGAAGACAGAAGCAGTCCTCACTGGATAATTTTTTAGTGAAGGTGACAGTGTGTCAGAGCCTGTGGCGTAAGTTGAAAAAAGGCAGAAAAGAGAAAGAAACCCTGAAGTGCAGGTGCCCGATGTTCTATTGGAGGGGGACTCTCCTTCCAAGCAACACTCCATGTAACCTCTCCTCCTCACCACTCTCCTCCCACC
>JAQZBX010080763.1:0-13777 GCA_029593785.1 Cabassous unicinctus | reverse complement strand
AAAAAAAAAAAGAATGTCCTAAAATAATGATTAAATAATCAGGTATTCCTCCTACCTAAGCTTATGAATTAATAGGATACAATCATATTTTTTTTTTAGGCCAGTGAAAAGGATTTATTTGGGAAATAGGGGAAAGAACAGAGCCTGCTGAGAAATGGGAGAGAAAGAAATACACACCAAGATTTGGTGTGGGCTCCTCTAGGCAGAGAGAGCAAGCTCTACCTCGTGTGGTTACCTTTCAAACTGTTAATTATTCCACCCCCTTACTACTGATAAGGGGAGGGGCCCATGTGGTTATTGGTTACCCCACCTATGGTGGGGTCCAATGTTGAGGCCTTTTTGGAATATCCAGAGCCAAGAGGAGGTCCTGGAAAGGTTAAACTCAAGGTCCCAGCGAGGTCTTGCAGAAATGTTGTCTGCTGGCCATGTGGTCTGCTGGCCATGTGGTCTACCAGCCACGTGGTCTGTCAACCATGTTTTCTGTCAGCCATGTTGTCTGTCAGCCATGTTGTGGGTCATCTTCTCCTCCATTACCCTGTACTAACCTGCCTCAACTCCCCCCTCAGAGAGTTCACACTCTTATTCTTAAGGGGTTGCTGAGGGGCAATTATCATTCTTCTGTGATTACTTCCTGCTGGTTAGGGCAGTAGTCCCTGCCAGACAGGGCGTAAACCTCTCTGGATGTTCTATTGAAGTTGAGGGTCCATGGGTCTGACACCGTGGTTAGAACTGGCTGAAATCCCTGTGTGACTAATATCTTGTTTTGGAAGGCGTTATACAATCACATTTTTTAAAAGTACACAAAGGGCCCGTAAATATTATTCAAACTCAATTCAGTGAACATTCGTTAAGCACCTGCTATATACTAGACATGTGCTCTGGGACCAAGAAGAATGTAAAGATGAATGAAATATGGATTGTGGGAGAGCAAGGAACAGTGATGAAAAGATTTGACATGTGTAACTATTATAAAAATAAAAACTAAAAAACACTAAGAGAAACATGGAATAAAATTCAAGAAAGTATTTCAAGGAGAAGTGGTCAACTGTGTGAAGTGCAGCAGAGAGATTGAGGAAGGTGAGGACAAAGAGCAGATCAAGATGGAATCGTTGGGAAATGGATGTGGCTCAACCAGTTGGGCGCCTGCTTACCAAATGGGAGGTCCTAGTTTCGGTTTCTAGTGCCTCCTGGAGGAGGCAAGCAAACAATGAGCAGACAGACAAGAGAATCATCTGGGCAGCGGGTGGGGGTGCGGGGATAAATAAAGAAAAAATAAAGTAAATAAATAAACCTTTTTAAAAAAAGATGGAATCACTGGTGACCTTGACCAGATTGATTTTAGGGAGTGGTGGGAATGAAAGACTAGTTGGATTGGAGCGGATCAAAGAGTGACTGGGAAGTGAGGAAATGAGACATCAACGTAGGCAACTATCTCTCGGGGAGGCATTTCTAAAACACAGAGAAATGGAGCATCAATTGGAAGCCAACTTGATGCAAATTTTTTAATATGAGAGATATTTCAGCATGCTTGAATGTTGATGGGATTGATCCATCAAAGGGGGTGAAATAACAGTTTGGAAGATAAAAAAGACAATTGCAAGAGCAAAGTCCTAGAACATACAGGAGGGGATACAATCTAGTGCACAAATGAAAGACCAAGCTCTTAGTAGATGCTCAATAAAAATGTGTTGAATGAAAAAAAGTAAGTAATGGGCTCCTCCCTCAAGGTGTCAAGTTAGTTTTCATGTATCATGTTCTGGTCACGTTAATAGTTTTGATGCATTAAGTACTTTCGTTGGAACACATTATGTACTTGTGTATTGAGTACAGCACCAAGTGCTTCACAGGTACCAATCCACTGAATCCTCACCTCATCCTCATGGGGAAGCCATTATCACTGCCTCTGTTTCACAAATGAGAAAACTAAGGTGAGGACACGGCAGAGCTAGGATGTGACATAGCAAAGCTCGGTCTCTCATCTATTATGCCACACTAGCTTTCTAATAATGAATGGAAGGAATCCTGTTGGGTCCAGGATCAGATCAATTTGTTACCTCAGATTCGTTTTCTTTATTAACAAAGAACCCAGGAAGTAAGTCAGTGGAGTTATGAAACATTTTGCTCTCCACAATCATGGGGGTTGGCAAGAGGGATGAAAATTGTCCACTCGTTTTATTGACATCTTTTGGTTTGACCACATTTCCTTCACTCAGTAGTTATTGCTCTAATAATAAAATGTAGCCCATTTTGTCTTGTTTTGCAGTTTAAAATTTAACATTATTCAGAAGTAAGCAGAAATATCAAAGAACGTATCCAACCAAATCACTTGCACAAGCCTGCAAAGAAATATGAACAAAAATATTTGTTGCTCTACTTTTTACAATTTTGAAATATTGGAAACAATCCAAATACCCTTTTGTAGGATTTTAATCAAAGTTTGGTACATCCATCATATAACAGAAGACTATATAGCTTTTAGCAAGAATGAGATAGATTTAAAGACTAGAAAAGTCTCATATGTAATGTTAAACAAAAAAAAGCAAGATGCTGAACTGTTTGAGTCTACTTTTGAAAAATAAATGGTAAGTACATGCATATGGAATATATACATAGAAAAAATGTAGAGAAATAATTGACAAACTGTTAGTAGTTACAAGGAAGGAAAAACAGACAGCTTTGATTTTCTGAATTATACATATCTGGATTGTTTGAATTATTTACAAGCACTTTCTTCACAGAAGAAACAACCTTGTTTTAGAAGGCAGAAGAGCAGTCTGTAAGAAATGGAGCAGGGGACAGTGAAGCCTGAAGCGGGCCTCTGGTCCCCCAGCCTGTTAACTGCCGCTTCACTTCCTGGCAGTAGAGCTTTATGACTGGCTGTCTCTCCAGCACCCTCCTGCCTACAGGACATGGCGAATGGGGAGTATTAGAAATCTTCCTTGAGAAAAGTCTAACAAAAGCGTGTGCGGCATTACAACTTGGAAATATAAGCAAAGGGAAAATTCCATTTAAAAAAGCATTCATCCCCAGAGTGTCTATACATGGTAGGAAATGCAGCCAGTAAGCCAATGAAAGGAATTAGGATCATTATGAAATCACTGGTTTGGCTGCGGAGAACATGGGCGACATTAAGTGCAATTCATCTTCAGAGAGCTCCATTCATTCCCATCAGCACTTTATGGCTATTTTATAGCTAAATAGCCATAAAAAGCAACAGAGATAAGAGAAATAATAACTAGAATAGCTGACATTTTTACAGTGACCCACAAATTTCAGTCTTTCCCATCCATTTTATACCACGTTGCAAGTCTGCCCCTTCCAAAAACTGTGGGAGGCAAGTTTTTCAGATGAGGAAGCCAACCATCAGGGTTTTTAGTGAGTGACACAGAAGTGGGACCAGACCCAGGATTTCTCATACCCACTGCCAAAGCAGATTGGGTTTGATATTATCCAGCCTTAACTAGAATAGAAATGGACACAATTCATTTTTTAAAATAATTTCTTTAATTTTAATTGTGGTAAAACATACATAACATAAAAATCATTTATACCATGTTAAAAGTGGAAAATTCACTGACATTAAGTACATTGACAACACTGTGGGGCTTTTACCACTTTTTCCAGTCTATTTTCATCATCCCAAACCAAAACCTACTCATTTAGCAATAATTCCCCATTCCCTTTTCCTCTACTCCTGGAAACCACAATTCTACTTTCTGTCTCTATGAATTTGCTTACTCTAAGTATTTCGTATAATATGTGTCCTTTTGTGTATGGCTTATTTTTCTCAATATGATATCTTCAAGGTTCATCCATATGGTAGCATGTACCAGCACTTCATTTCCTTTTATAGCTGAATAATATTCCATTGTATGGACATACCACATTCTATTTATCTATTCATCATTTGATGGCACTTGGGTTACTTTCATCTTTTGATAATTGGAAATAAAGCCTCTATGAACATCTGGGTGCAAATATCTGTTCAAGTCCCTACTTTCAATTTTTTCAGTATATACCTAGAAGAGGGATTACTCGGTCATATGGTAATTCTATACTAAACTTTCTGAGGAACCATCAAACTGTTTTCCACAGCAGCTTCATGATATTACATTCTCACCCACAAGGTATTTCTCCACATCCTCACCAAAAATTGTTATTTTCTTTCTTTTCTTTTTTTTTTTTCAATAATAGCCATACTGGTGTGTGTGTACTGGTCTCATTGTAGTTTTAATTTGCATTTCTCTAAAGACTAATAATGTTAAGCATTTTTTCCATGTGCTGATTGGTCATTTGAATACCTTCTTCAGAGAAATGTCTATTCCAAGTCTTTTGCCAATTTTTAAATTGGGGTGTTTTTCTTTTTTTGTTGTCGAGTGTATTTACATATACTGGACACTAATTCCTTATCAAATATATCTTTCCAACTATTTGCTCCCATTCTTTAAATTGCCTTTTCACTTTCTTGGTAATGTCCTTTGATGCACAAAAATTTTTAATTTTGATGAAGTTCAATTTTTTTTCTTTTTATACTTGTGCTTTTGTTGTAAAATCTAAAAATCCATTGCTTACTACAAAGTTTTGAAGATAATTCACTATGTTATTTTGTAAGGTTTGATAGTATTAGCTCTTATATTTAGGTTATTTATCCATTTTGAATTAATTTTTGTATATCATAAAAGGTAGGGGTCCACATTCATTCTTTTACATGTGGATTTCCAATTGTCCAGCATCATTTGTTGAAGGGAATACTATTTCCCCACTAAATGGACTTGTGGAAATCAACTAGAGGTAAATGTGTGGATTTAAATCTGGACTCTCAATTCTATTCCATTGGTTTATATGTCTATCCTTATGCCTATTTTGTTTTGTTTTGTTTTATTCATGCATCAGGACCTTTTAAAAATGCTTTACAAGGATGCGGATGTGGCTCAAGAGATTGAGATCCCGCCTACCACATGGGAGGTCCCGGGTTCAGTTCCCGGTGCCTGGAGAAGATGAGCAAGACGGCGAGCTGGTGCAACCAGCTGTCAATGGGACAGCAAGATGACACAACAGGGAGACACAGAGACGAAACACAATGAGAGACACAACATAGCAGGGAGCAGAGGTGGCTCAAGCAATTGAGAGATGGCTCTCTCCCACATGGGAGGTCCCAGGTTCAGTTCCCAGCGCCTCCTGAGGAGAGGATGAACAGACACAGAGAGCACACAGCAAATGGACACAGAAAGCAGACAGCAAGTGCAAGCAATGGGGGGGGGCATAAATAAATAAATAATAATAAATCTTCAAAAAAAAAATAAAGTGCTTTACAGATACAAACTCATTTGAACCACTCCACCCCTCCAAGCCCTAAGGACAATTTTTTAAATAAAATTGTATTAAAGTGTATGATTCATACGTGAACATACACAAACAATAAATATATAGTAAAAGTTGTGAACTTACAAAACAAGCATACATATCATCATAAAGGGTTCTCATACATTACCCCACCACCAACACCTTGCATTGTTGTAAAACATTTTTTACAAGCTATAAATGAATATTGTCAAAATATTACTACTAACTATATAGCACATATATATATATATATTTAAAGATACTTAGATTATAAAAATGTCACATAAAAAATATAGGGAATTCCCATATGCCCCACTTCCCACACCTCCCACATTTTTCCACATTAACAACATCCTTCATTAGGGAGGTACATTCATTGCAATTGAACACATTTTGGAGCATTGCCACTAAGTGTGGATTAAAGTTTACACTGTAGTTTACACTCTCTCCTACCCAATTCTGTAGGTTATGGCAAGATTTATAATGGCCTGTATCTGTCATTGCAATGTCATTCAGGACAATTCCCAAGCCCCAAAAATGCCCCTGTGTTACACCTGTTTTTCCCTCTCCTTGCCCTCCTAACCTCCAGTGGCCACTGCCTCCACATCAATGATATAATTTCTTCCATTGCTAGAATCACAATAAGTCTATAGCAGAATACTAGTAAGTCTACTTTAGTCCACAGATCATTCCCCAATCCTGAGGATTCTGTATAGCCCATATTTTACACGTGGTGTACTTTTCCCCCAACGCACCCAATTATTAACACCCTTAGTATTATACATTTGTTATAGTTCATAAGAAAACATTCTCGTATTTGTCCTGTTAACCACAGTCCATCTTCTACCACTGGATTCCCTGTGTTATACAGTCCCATGTTTTGTAATCCTTTCAAAATGTACACTCAGTGGCTCTCATTTTCATCAGAGTTGTGCACACTGTTTTAATTACTGTAGCTTTGTAGCAAGGTTTTTTTTTTTTTTTTTTAAGATTTATTTATTTATCCCTCCCCATCTGCTCTCTGTATCCACTCGCTGTGTGTTCTTCTGGGTCTGCTTGTCTTCTCTTTAGGCGGCACCAGGGACCAATCCTGGGACCTTCCAGAGTGGGAGAGAGGCGCTCGATCTCTTGCGCCATCTCAGCACCCTGGCTTGCGGTGTCTCTTATTGTTTCTCCTGTGTGTCTCTTTTTGTTGCATCATCTTGCTGTGCCAGCTCTCCACTTGGGCCAGCACTCCGTGCAGGTCAGCTTGCCTTCACCAGGAGGCCCTGGGAATTGAACCCTGGACCTCCTATATGGTAAACGTGAGCCCAATCACTTGAGCCACATCTGTTTTCCTGTAGCAAGTTTTAAAATCAGGAAGTGTGAGTCTTCCAACTTTGTTCTTTTTCAAGATTGTTTTGGCTCTTCAGGGCTCCTTGCAATTCCATATGAATTTGAGAATCAGCCTTTCCATTTCTGCAGAAAAGGTTATTGGGATTTAAATAAGGATTGCATTGAATTTGTAGATTGCTTTAGGCAATACTAGCATATTAACAATATTAAATCTTTCAATCCATAAACAATGATATCTATTTATTTAAGTCTTCTTTAATTTCTTTCAGCAATGTTTTGTAGTTTTCAGTTTTCAAACCTTTTACTCATATGGTTAAATTTATTCCTAGGTATTTTATTCTTTTAGATGCTATTGTAATGGAATTCTTTTTTTTTTTTTTATTCTTTTTCGATTGTTAATTAATGGTATATAGAAACACTACTGATTTTTGGATGTTTATCTTATATCCTGCAATTTGCTGACTTTGTTTTTTAGTTCTATTTGCTTTCTTGTGGATTCTTTCAGATTTTTCTATATATAGGACCATGTCATCTGCAAATATGGATTATTTGATTTCTTCCTTGCCAATTTGGATGCCTTTTATTTCTTTGTCTTCTCTGATTGCTCTGGTTAGAACTTCCAGGACAATGTTGAATAACAGTGGTGACAGCTGGCTTCAAAGAATGAGTTGGAAATAATCTTTTCTCTTCCATTTTTTGGAAGACTTTGAGAGCAGGATTGGTGTTAAATCTTCTTTGACTGGTAGAATTCAGCAATGAAATTATCTGGTGCTGATTTTTCTTTGTTGGGACATTTTCAATGGTTGATTCAATCTTTAGTTATAGGTCTGTTAAGATTCTATTTCTTCTTGAGTCAGATTAGGTAAATTGTATATTAATTTGTCCAATTCATTAAAGTTTTCTAATTTGTTGGCATATAATTGTTCATAGTACCCTTTTTAAAATATACTTTTATTTTTATTTTTTAAAGAAACTTAGATTACATAAATGTTACACAAAAAATATAGGGGATTCCGATATGCCCCACTCCCTAGACCTCCCACATTTTCCCACATCAACAGCATTCTTCATTAGTGTGGAACATTTGTCACAATTGATGAACACATCTTGGAGCATTGCCACTAAGCAATGATTATAGTTTACATTCTCTCCTGCACATTTTTGCAAGTTATTACAAGATATACAATGGCCTGTATCTGTCGTTGCAATGTCATTCAGGATAATTCCCAAGTCCCAACAAAGCCCCCAAATTACCCCTATTTTTCCCTCTCCCTCCCCTCAGAACCTCCATTGTAACAAATGTACCATCCACATGTAAAATGTTATTAATAGGGGAAAGGAGAAAAAGGAGAGGACATTGGGTATATGGGAAACCTTATTTTCTGTATGTGACTTTTCTGTAACCTAAAGCTTCTTTGAAGACAAAATGAAAAAAATAAGACATTGGATGAATGAAAAAAAAGTCACTGTACATACAGTGATGAAAGACATAATGCTAAATTTTTTTAAATTTTATATTTATATTATTTCAAATTTTTTAAAAATTTTCATATTTTATTTGTTATTTTTAAAACCATCATTATTATATCATTTTCCTATTAATTGTATTGGGTTATTTTGTTGGCTTCAATTTTGAAGAAGTTTTGATTCACAGAAGAATTACAAATGTGGCAGGGGAGGATCATTGGTAAGGGGTGTCAGAGATGGGGGATACATGGAAGGAGGTTCACCTGGGGCATACCTATAAGGCATATGAATGTGTTCAAGTGTTCATGGGGCATTGCCACAGTGGATGGAGATCCACACAATAACCAAAGAAATATCAAATTCCCATCCTGAAGAGCTCTGCCACATTCTTTAATGGAACAGCAAGAGTCCACTGAGTACAGGGGCAGCAACTACTGAAGGAAGATGGACCATTGATGGGCCATTGATTGTGATGACTATACTTATGAAACTTTACTTTTGAAATTGAAACTTAGCATAGTATTGTAGGGTGCCTAAGTGTTACCTCCTGAGAGCCTCCTTGTTGCTCAAATGTGGCCTCTCTCTAAGGCAAAACTCAGCATATAAATGCATTACCTTCCCCCCAGTGTGGGGCATGAATCCCAGGGATAAGCCTCCCTGGCACTGAGGGATTACTACCGAGAACCAACTAGCAATGCAACTGGAAAAAGACCTTGACCAAAAGGGGAAATGGTAAAGACAAATAAGTTTATATGGCTAAGAGACTTCAAAGTGAGCTGGGAGGTCTTTTCAGAGGTTACACTTACGCACGTCTCAGCAGGAACTCATTGACTGCCAAAGTAAATATTACCTCAAATAGTGGAGCTCCTGAGGGCTCTGGAGACATCCAGATGCTATAGTCAGGGCAGACAGTTCAGGAGTTTGGTGCCCTGCCAGTGGGACCTACTTTGGAATTTACGCTTCCCAGTGTGACAGAGTTGGACTTAGTTGTGCTTTCCCTACACATGGCTCTGCTGCCCCTCTATTTGAACCTTTAGTTAGTATTAGAGCTGATAGTTGTATGCCCAAGAGACTTAAATCTTTGGGCTTTCCATGTGCCAGTTGGGCCCTGAATCTCAACAGACTTGCAGCACCCACTCTCCAGTTCATTGGACTCACCCAGGACAACTAACAAGGAGATGATAATGACAACAACCATCTCAAGGAACAGAGAGTCTACAACTGCAAGCAAAAAAGTCCCATCCATCTGCCCCATGGGATCTAAGCCCCCTCTCAATTAGAGGTGAAGTGGGCGTCACCATCACAGAATCCTCAGGATTAGGGAATGGACGATGGACTAGAGAAGACTTTTAACATAGTACCCTTTCATAATCCTTTTTATTTTTGTAAGGTCAGTGCTAAAGTCCCCATATTCATCCCTGATTTTAGTAATTTGTGTCCTATCTTTTTTTCTTTGTCAGCCTGGCTAAAGTTTTTTTGATTTTATTATCTTTTCAAAAACCCCACTTATGGTTTTGTTGATTCTCTCATGTTTTTCTATTCCCTGTTTCATTTATCTCTTCTCTACTATTTATTATTTTCTTCTGTCTACTAACTTTGGGTTTAGTTTGTTTTTCTTGTTCTAGTTTCTTCAGGTGTGAAATTAGGTTATTGATTTGCGATCTTTCCTCTTTTTTAATGTAGGCATTTAGAGCTATAAATTTCCCCTCTGAGCACTGCCTTCATTACATCCCATAAGTTTTGTTATTTTGTGTTTTTGTTTTCATTTGCCTCAAGATATTTCCTAATTTCCATTGTGATTTCTTCTTTGACACATTGGTTATTTAATAGTGTGGTGTTCACTTTCCATTAATTTGTAAATGTTCCAGTTTTCCTTCTGTCATTGATTTCTAGCTTTATTCTATTATGGTCTGAGAAGATATTTTGCATGATTTTAATATTTTTTAATTTATTAAGAGTTGATTTGTGACCTAACATACCGTCTGTGGTAGTCTGAAGCTGTATGTACCCCTGAAAAACATGAGTGAATAAATTTCCATTGGTTAAGCCAAACTATTTTACGGTATTTGCCTGGAACAGCCTAGGGAACTAAAATAGATTTTGGTAACAGGAGAGTGGGGTGCTGCTATTGCAAATACCAAAAATGTGGAAATGGCTTTGGAGTTAAGGAATAGAGGCTAGAAGAATTGTGAGACAATTGCTAGAAAAGGCCTAGATTGCTTTGAAGGGGTTGTTGTGTTGGTAGAAATATGGACACTAAAGGTACTTCCGATGAGAACTTAGACAGAAATAATGAATATGTTATTGGAAACTGGAAGAAAGTTGATCCTTGTTTTAAAGTGGCAGAGAACGTGGTGAAATTGAATTTTGATGTCAGATAGAAGGCAGAATTTGAAAGCAATGAGCCTGGATATTCAGCTGAGGAGATTTCCAGGCTAAGTGCGGAAAGTGCAACCTGGTTTCTCCTTGCAGCTTATAGTAAAGTGCGAGAGGAAAAGGATAAGTTGAAAACTGAAATGTTGGGCACAAAAAAAAAACAGAAATTGATGGTTTGGAAAATTCTGAGCTTCTGCAAAGCAAGTGCCCAGAGAATAGTGCTCCATGTAAGGATTTAACTGAACATGGAACCACTCAGCCATTTCAGTGCAAGTAAAAATTGGGAATGCAGTTATTCAGAAAGGATTTGTGGAAAGTCCTTCTCTCTGATGGTTTGGACCCCTGTGTACTACGTGCAAAACCCACTAGTTTTTTGCAAGAACTCTATGAACAGAATTGGCCTGGACTAAAAGGGACAGAAAAGGGGCAGATTGAAGGGAAAATAGTCACTTCAAGAGCAAAACCATTGAAGCTGAGGTCTGGACCAAAGACATCTTCTCAGGCTAAAAGAGCAGGCCCACCTATATGTGTGAAAAGGGTGCGTCTGCCCCAGAGCTTGGAGAAGATGAGCCTTCCACTCCATATTTCAGGAAGAGTGCTACCTCCCCAGTGCTCTCAGAGGTTGGAGCCTATTCCCTACGGATTGCGGAGAGTCTAGCCATCACCCCAGTGTTCTCACCCCAGTGCTTGGGGAGAACATGGAAGGGCTGGGGCTACCACTCCATCAGGCCTGAAGGACAAAATATCATTCCACTGATGACTCTCAGACCTTGAAATCTAATATAGGATGCCCTGAAGGAATTTTTTTGGACCTGTTTTCTTTCTAATTTCTCCATATGGGAATGGGAATGTTTATCCTATGACTGCCCCTCCATTGTATATTGGAAGCAGATAACTTGTTTTCTAGGTTTCACAGTGTATGTCCACCAAATGGGTGCTGATGCAAAGTACCAGAAATCTGTCGGCTTTTACAAAGGGTATTTATTTGGGTTAAAAGCTTACAGTTACAAGACCCTAAAGAGTCCAATTCAAGGCTGCTTTCTCACCAAAGTCTGTTGCCATGTGTTGAAGCAAGATGGCAGGCAATCTCTGCCTGGTCTCTCCATCCTTATTCCTCTTAAGTCTCTGTAGGACCAGCTTCTGATCTCAGCTGTAGGCTGGCATAGGGCTCCTCTCTCAGGGCTTCCTATATCAGCTGTAAACTATCAGGCAAACGGCTCATCTCTCCCCGGGGCTCTAGGATCAAAACTGATAAAGCTCTCTCCTCTTCTTCTGCTTGTGTCCTCTTGAGTGAGTGCCCATTTATACCAGCCTACCAAGGGGGCAGGGACTCAACCCTGAGCCATGCCCTATTGATGTGGTCGAATCAGGTCTTAACAGGTAATTAATCAAGACATGTCAGCTGAATCTAATGCATTCAAAGGGTAACACACCCAGAGGAAAAGACCAGTTCACAAACATAATCTTTTTCTTTTTGAAATTCATAAATAATATCAAATTGCCATACACAGGTCCAAAGATAGAAGGGAATTATGCCCCAGGACAGACCACACCTATAATCAATTTTAATGAAACTTTGTACTTAGTATTGCTACTGAAATGACTTAATGTTTTTTGGGATATTGTTATGCATGTAGAAAGAACATGTCTTTTTGGAGTCCAGAGGGTGGAGTAGGGTGGTTTGTAGCTGTATGTACCCCAAAAATATGTTCTTAAACTTAATCCATTCTCGTCAGTGTGAACCCATTGTAAATAGGACCCTTTTAAGAGTTTACTTCAGTTAAGGTGTGGCCCACCTCAATCAGAATTGGGTCTTAATCCTCTTACTGGAATCCTTATAAGAGAATGAACATGAGACAAAGAGAAAGAAAGCCACAGAAGCAAGAAGCTGAAAGCAATGAAACATGGAAGAGAAAGGAGAGACCAGCAAATGTTGCCATGTGCCTTGTCAAGTGGCAGAAGAGCCAAAGATCACTGGCAGCCAGTCTTCAGGAAGAAAGCATGGATTTGATAGTGCCTTGATTTGGACATTTTCCTGAACTCTAACCATGAGCAAATAAATTCCCATTGTTTAAGCCAAACAATTTTATGGTATTTGCTTGGAGCAGCCTAAGGAACAAAAATACAATCTATCCTGGCAAACATTCCATGCACACTTGAGAAAAATGTGTATTCTGCTGTTGTTGGGTGGAATGTGCTATATATGTCTGTTAAGTCTAGCTGGTTAATAGTGTTGTTCAAGTCCTCTATTTCCTTATTGATCTCCTGTTTATATGTTTTGTCAATTATTGAAAGTGGTATATTGAAGTCTCCAAATATTTATTGTAGAACTATCTCTTTCTCTCTTCAGTTCTGTCAATTTTTGCTTCGTATATTTTGGATTCTGTTGTGAGGCGCATATATGTTTATAACCATTCTATTTTATTTCTGGATTGAACCTTTTATCAATATATAATATCCTTCTTTGTCTCTTATAATCTTTTTTTACTTAAAGTATGTATTTTGTCTCACAATAATATAGCTACTCTAGCTCTTTTCAGTACTGTTTGCACAGAATATCTTTTTCCACCCTTTTCCTTTCAAATTCTTTGCATCTTTGTTCTTAAAGTGAGTCTCTTGAAGATAGCATATGAATGGCTCTTTCTCTTTCTTCCAATCTACCAATCTCTGCCTTTTAAGAGAGGAGTTTAATCCATTAACAATTATGGTAATAACTGAGAAGTAAGGATTTACTTCTGCCACTTAGCTATTTATTTCTGGATATCTTTATAATTTTTTGTTCCTCATTTACTCCATTACTGCCCTTTTTTGTGTTCTGTTGATTTTTTATAGTGTACCATTTTGATTCCATTCTGTTTTCCATTTTTCTATATTTTTTCTATTTTCTTAGTGATTACCACTGTAATTACAATAAACATCTTGAAGTAATATCAACCTAGTTTGACAAGTACCAACCTAGTTTCAGTAGTATACAAATCCTCTACTTCTAAATAGTTCCATCCTTCCGCCTTTGTATTGTTGTTGTCTCAGATTACATCTTTATATATTGTATGCTCATTAACATTGATTTTTTTATTTTATTTTACACATTGCCTATTAAGTCATATGGGAGGGGGGTGGGGTAGAAGCAGTTACAAACCCCAAGTACAACAATACAGAATTTTAAATTCACTTTATGCTTATCTTAACCAATGTTCTTTATTTCTTCTTATGTCTTCAAGTCACTATTTAGTGTCCTTTTTTTTTTTTTTTTTTT
>JAQZBX010080762.1:0-13774 GCA_029593785.1 Cabassous unicinctus | reverse complement strand
ATTCTGTTGTAGACATATTGTGATTCAAGCAATGGAAGAAATTACAACAGTGAGGTGGAGCCAGTGGCCACTGGACACTTTTGGGGCAGGGAAGGGAAAAGCAGTTGTAATACAGGGGCTTTTTCAGGACTCAGGAATTATCCTGAGTGACATTACAACGAGAGATATAGGCCATTTTACATCAGCATATAACATGCAGTACTGTGTGGGAGACAGTGTGGTCTACCATGTGAACTCTGGCCCATGCTTAGTGGCAAAACCCCAGGATGTGTATATCCATTGCAGGTGAAGTGCCAGACTAATGAAAGATGTTTATGTGGGATGTTATGGGAGGTGTGAGACGTGGGGAACATGGGAATCCCTGTAATTTCTGTTTAACATTTATGTAATCTAAGCATCTTTTAAAATATAAAACAAAACAGAAATCTTAATTGTTGTGATTCTGGATAAGTTATTTTCTATGCCATTTTTCTCATATAAACAGTGTGTACAAAAGTAGTACTTATAGTATAATATTTTCATCTGGATAAATGTGTTAATAAAATGTCAAATTCATTCCAATTATGCAATATATATGAATCTCTATTATACTATATACAAATGATGATTTATACCTAATTTTTATTTGGCAGGGAAACATATATTTAAGTCACATTTTGCACATGATCCTGTATTATAATTTCTAGTATCGCAAAATTATTTTTCTAACTAATGTAGATCATTCTTATAAACAAAAACTGTTTTGAAGCCATTCATGTGAAATTTCACATTTGATTTATGAACAGTTTACAACATTTGAGTGCTATCATGGGAAGTAGGAACAACACAAATGTGCCTGACTTCATCCTTATGGTATTGACAGACTCTGAGGAGATCCAATGGATCCTCTTTATGTTATTTCTCCTGATATACTTGATTACTGTGTTCGGGAATGCACGGATGATAGTAATAATTCACCTCGATCTCCAGCTTCAAACCCTCATGTATTTTTTCCTCAGTCATCTGTCATTTCTTGACCTCAATTACTCCACGGTCATCACCCCTAAAACTTTAGAGAATTTGCTGTCGTCCAACAAATATATTACATTCATGGGCTGCTTCACACAGATGTCTTTTTTTTTTTTTTCTTTTTGGCTGCCACTGATTTTTTTTTTCCCTGTTCAATGGCCTATGATCATTATGTAGCTATCTGCAATCCTCTTCACTACCCAATTGTTATGTTCACGAAAGTTTGCCGAACCCTCATCACTGGGTCCTACTTGATTGGTTTTACTGAATCATTAGTCAACATTATTTTCATAAGCACTTTGCATTTCTTCAAATCCAGTGTAATCTATCACTTATTTGTAGCATATTCCCAATTTTAACCCTGTCCTTCACTGACACTCATGACACTAAAATCATGATATTCATTCTCTCTAGTTTACATGTAATGGTGTTGCTTATCACAATCTCTGTGTCTTATGGATCCATTCTGTCTACTATGCTGAAAATTAATTCTACTTCAGGAAAATGCAAAGGTTTCTCTACCTATGCCTCCCACCTCCCACCATCAGTCATGATATTTTATGCCACTACGATATTTACTTATTTAAAACCAAAATAATTCCTACTCCATGGGAAAGGATCAAGTGGCCTCTGTGCTTTATACTATGGTGAATACCATACTGAATCCACTCATTTACAGTCTTAGGAACAAAGAAGTGAAAAATACTCTCATTAGAGTCAGGAAAAAGAGAGGGCTCCAGGCAATTTTGATGACAGGGATGCTGAATATTTAAGTATATTTTTTATTTCTTTTCAATTTGGGTATTTACTTGGTCTCTGTCTAAATACAGTATCATCTTTTAAAAAATAGTTGGCATTCTGTCAAGCCATCCTATAGTAAACCACGCATGATCTGCAACACTTTCAAGGATATGTTTTCAGAAATGTAAGTTGTAAGTAGGCTCCACTAAATATGTGTTAAACCTGTGGTTTAAACCTGTGCTTTTTAGAGCAAATATTGTGTAAAATATATATGTATGTATACATATATATTTGATGTTATATTTTAAATTGTATCACAGAATCCATACTAGATACTCATTTCTTAGTCATTTTGTTCAAGGTCTTCTAGACTAATCTTATGTGTGTGGATGTATATTTTAATGTATATAGAAAGTTTTTGTCATTTTCTATTTCTATTTTACAGCTTTCAGCTTCCACTCATTATAACCTTTGTAATCTCTTTGTCTTTAAATTTTGGAGATTGATGTTTCCTTGCTAAATGTGTTAAATTAAGAATCTCATCTTCCAATGCTTTAAGGCCTCAAGTTTTGTAAATTATGAGATTAAATATTTTCTTGCAGTAGAAAAAAATATTTAGGAAAAAACTTAATCAAGGACATAAAAGAACTGTGTTCAGAAAACTACAAGACATTACTAAAAAAAAAACTGAAGAAGACATAAATAAATGGAAGGGCATTCCATGTTCATGGACTGAAAGACTAAATATTGTTAAGATGTCAATTCTACCCAAACTGATTAGATTCAATGCAATTCCAATAAAAATCCCAACAGCCTTTTTTGCAGAAATGGAAAAAACAATTATCAAACTGATTTGGAAGGGTAAGGGGCTCCTAATAGCCAAAAATGTCCTTAAAAAGAAGAATGAAGTTGAACTTTAAAGTATATTACTTAGTTACACTAGTAAAATCAGCATGGTACTGGAATAGAGACAGATAGATTGACCAATGGAACTGAATAAAGAACTCAGAAATAGACCTCACATCTACAGTCAAGTAATTTTTGACAAGGCTGTTAAGCCTACCCAGCTGGGCCAGAACAGTCTATTCCAAGAAATGGTGCTGGGAGAACTGGATAGCCATATCCAAAAGAAAGAAAAGGGATCATTATCTAACACCTTATACAAAAATTAACTCAAAATGTATCAAGAACCTAAAAATGAAAGCAACAACCATAAAACTCCTAGAATAAAATATAGGAAAACATCTTCAAGATCTTCTGTTATGCAGTAGATTCTTAAACCTTACACCCAAAGGTTGAGCAACAAAAGGAAAAATAGATAAATAGGGCCTCCTAAAAATTCAACACTTTTGTACCTCAAAGGATTTTGTCAAAAGGTAAAAAAGTCAGCTGATGCAATGGGAGAAAATATTTGCAATCACATATCCGATAAGGGTCTAATATCCATGGCATATAAAGAGATCATACAACTCAACAATAAAAGACAATCTACCCAATTTAAAAATGGGCAAAAGACTTGAAAAGACAATTGTCCAAAGAAGAATGATGAAGAAACACATGAAAAAATGTTCAACATCACTAGGAACTAGGGAAAACAGAAATACAGACATCTGCACACCAACATTCATAGCAGTGTTAATCATGATTGTCAAAACTTGGGAACAAACCAGGTGTCCATCAACTGATGAATAGATAAAGAATTTGCAGTATATATATGCAATGGAATATTATGCAGTGGTAAGAAATGAAGTCACAAAATATATGACAACATGGATGAAACTGGAGGGCATTATGTTGCATGAAGGAAGCCAGACGCAAAAGTACACACACTGTATGATTGTGCTGTTATGAACTAAATATATTGTGCAAACTCATGGCACTAATAATTAGAATATAGGTCACCAGAAAATAGAAAGATGGTAGAGAATGGAAAGCTGAGGGTTAGTCTGTGCAGAACTGTTAAAATGGTTGTTTTTAAATATTTGGAAATGAATAGAAATGGTGAAAGTCTATAATGTTTGTAACTAACCCAGAGCTATAATATGGGCATGACAGTGTTTGAAAGGGAAAGTCTAAGGTAATGTATATTAACAGAAGGAAAGCTAAAAACTGTAACATGGGACTGTATAAGTTAGTAAACCCTCATGTAAAACATGAATATAGGCAATATTGCATATATAAGACTGTTCTTACAAAATATAAATACAAATATACCAGAGAGAAGAAAACAGAATAGCAGCTATGTACAGCAGGGGAAGCACAGAGAGATTGAGAAGAAATGAGTTTTGATTGTTTTTTTAAATTGTCATTATTATAATAAAAGTTCTCTAAGAATGATTGAAGTGATGATTGCACAAATATGTGATTGTACCCTTTGGATGGATTTGCTTTATTAATATGTATCAATGAAAAGGATATGTTAAAAAATGTTTTCCTGTTTTAATATTTTTGTTCCATTTGTGCATACTGGACAGAAGATCTAGATAAGAGTAGGGTGTGAGATGTATATATAAGTTTTGATTAATAAATGGACACACTAATAAGAAGAACAACAAACAAGCACCTGGGGAGGTGCCTAGGACGGGGGACATATTAATGACTTTTGTTTTTCAGAGTTGTCCCTGAAAATTTTTCCCTCCTCCTGTGGAAATACTCACAGGCTGCCTTTGCATTCAATTAGCTGCTGATCTAAGAACAAACCTGAAAGCACTCGTTATGAAGCAAAGGCTTTGACCTCAGCTCCTGCATGTCCAAGAAGAACACCCCCAGATGTTCACACTCATGGACATCATGGACAAACAAAACTGCTTGAAATCGAATGACTTAGGCTGTCATTTTAAACCAAGGACTAAACTAAATTATTGACCCTAGACTAAGGACCCCAGTACAGAAGACCCCCCAATAAGAGATCATATCAGGGGCCTTTTGAACTTAAATTCCTAATTAACATATATATGTTCTGATTGACGTGCTCTAATATTGTAAGCTCTGTCTCAAGCAAACCCAGTGTGTCCTCTGAGTTTTACTTCTTATCTGTGAACTCCATCATGGCACTCCTCAGCACTGGAAGGTTTTCAGGTAAGCTTCCACTTACATGTCAGAGCTGTGCTGTGAATAAATTAGTTCCTCAGTTCAGTTAAAAAAAAAAGTTACATATGAAAACTTATGGAAGAAGGTTCCTGGCTCTCTAAACAGACCCAATATATTATAAGACATATGTTCCTAGTCTGGCAATGTTTGAAGTTCATGGCTACATTTAATCCTCCTGGCAGGCCTGGTCAATGTTCTTGGAGGAATTTTGGTCATAGGCTTGATCTGCTATTACCTCAAAATAAAAACCTGTTTACTTAAATAGCACCACAAAGTATGACCCATTGGGATCAATGTTGGTGAGAAGCCTATATTTCTCACTGGTATCCTAAAAAATCAAGAGGTGGGCATGAAGACACTTGTACCTGATAAAAACAAAGCAAAACACACTTCCTGTGATTTTTCAGTCCTCACCAGAGGCAATTACAAAGGCTTTACTGGCAGCCACAGAGAGGGAAGCTGCCCTCCCATGCAGACTTGGTGCACAGTCAGTGCCTTTCTGCCTCTAAAGGGAGTTACAGTCAAGGGCTCAGGCCCCCTTGCCTGGTCTGCTCTTGTGCATTTATGAATTCCTAGGGAAGGTTCCTCCACTTGGAGACCTCCCTCCCAGGGGCTCAAAGTCAAGGCCTTCCTCAGGTACCTTAGCTAGAATTCCTTCCCTCCTCCCATCCCCAGACTCTGGGTCCATAAAACTGCAGGAGCCTTTTGTTTGGGGCACTTTCAGCAGTGAGAGATACCCATGTAGGTGCTGATCCATCTGACTCTCTCCTTCTGGCATATTCCATGGGGACAGGTGGGAGCAGCCATCTTTCCATCCTGTATGCTCATGTTTATACTATCACTGTAAGGGATTGAAGGTTTCACTGTTTACTTCCATTTTGGCTTTGATTTTTTAATCTGCTACCTTTGACAAGTGGCATTTCATGTCAGCTCTGGTTTGGCTTAGCTCAAGGATCTCTCAGCTCAGCTCTCTCTCAGCTCTTGACACCATCAAAATTGCAAATTTCTCTCAGATAAAAAAAGGGTCATATAAAACACCTATCAATAATTTACCTCAGCCATGCAAACCTACTGTCTAAATGTTTCACTTGTTATCTTCTCCTCCTTAAACCATAACTGTATTAAATACAGTAGTGTTATCTTATTTCTAATGAGTAAATGCCACTCTGCTTAGATATATTTCCTTAAATCATTGTCTACTCATTTTTGAAGAAAAATATACATTATAAAGCTCCACATCTGAAACTTGAGCATTTCCATATTGTTGCTTTTTTCTGGAAGTATGTCAAGGTATAATTAAAACATATATATTTTCAATTTTAATTCTCATTTTTCAAATATAATTTATGTTAACTCATTTGAATTTATGTGTCATGGGTGAAGAAATAAGAGACCACTGAAAAAGAATAAAGGGGACAGCTACAAACATGCTGAGATACATGCCCTTAATACATGACAGATATTGTGTGATAATACAATAAAAACTATAGACTTTTCAATAAAGGGTGTTTTGACAGATAATCACATTGGTTAAACTGAAATGTGATGCCTATTTCTAGCCATAAAAAAATTTAAATTGAAGGAAAAGATATGAAAATCCAAATTATAATTATTTTTATAGAGTAACAAAGGAGACTCTCTTCAGGATACAGTGTTGGTAATGAATCTTAAATAAGAACTAAAACACAATGAAATATTCGTACATTTCATTATATTATAGTTGAGATTTTCTCTACCTCAAAGGATATAGAAGAGCACAAAATTCTATGTTTGGGCTTCAAACAAGTTAGTAGCTGAAAACCAGTTAGCGGTGAAATGACTTGGTATCTTAGTCCCAATGGCAGCTATGGAAGCTAGTAGCAGTGACGGTAAAGGGCAGGAGGTTGAGACATCTGTCACCTATTATGGGTTGGAAGAGGTAGTGAAGCACAACTCTTCAAAGGAATTATGGCTGGTGATCCATAGCCTAGTCTATGATGTCTCCAGCTTCCTCCACGAGCATCCCGCTGGAGAGGAAGTTCTCCAGGAACAAATTGATGCAAATACAAGTAAAAGCTTTGAAGATGTAGGTCACTCCTCTGATGGCAGAGAAGTGCTGAAACAATAATATATTGGTGATGTCCATCATCAATGTCCATCCGAGTGACATTTAAACTCAAAGTGGTCACAAGGATCCTTCAAAAAAGAATATGTGCAAAAGTTGCTGATTGTGTTGGGTTTTCCCCATCTTAGGCACCATTCTCTTCGTTTTCCTGTATCATTATTATACATCAAAAAGCAGATCCTCCTGAGGAGACCTAGTTGACATCCTATTAAGAATGAAATCTAGAGACTTGCTTTGGGGGTTGCAGCATTGCCTTCTCCTTGAATCCTGCCAATTTTATGTTCCCCCTTTTAGCCAAGATGGCTGGCCAGTCATCCACCTCATACCCAGATCCAGTGTCCTTCATTTCTCAGCACCTTACTTCCAAAATATCTACTCTCTGTTCTGAGTCCTTTCAAATGTTTCCTCCCTTCACTAGTTTTCACAAGTATCTTTACATTTCAGAATGTTCTGTTTATAATTAAAATTTATATGTTCTAGTTGCATTGCACTTGGGTCAATATGCCTCCTTTCCAATACTTTGAATTTGATTGTATATTAGACATTCTTAACAGGGTAGCATATTCAGGTTTTGAAGTTTTTCTTTTCCATTTTTCCTTTAAGTAATCTTTTTAAAAATTATGAATTCAATTATTTGTCTTACCTATCTAAGGGATTTAAATGATGAAGTTAAGGTGAACACCTACTGCTTAAAACACAAGTGCCAACCAATATTGTTCCTTCTATATATTTGTTAAAACCAGGAAGAAAAACTGTCTCTTCATCTCCTATTTTGTGCTTCCTTCCTAGCTAGTGTAGCAAGTATCTCTTTCCACTCCCTAAGTCCAGCCCCTTTTCTTCCTAAGGGGTGCTGGATAAAATTATGCTTAGCTTTTATTTGTTGAGGGTGGGAAGAGATAGGGAAAAGATGGGATGAATTAGGATAATAGGGTTCAGGAAAAAAGTTATATATATATATATACACACACACACACACACACACATACATACATACATATAAATGCTGTGGAGATGATGCAGTAGTGCCTGCATTCCTGTGAGAATCAAATACCTTAAGATTTAAAAATCATTTCTTTAATTTTTATGAAATGCACACATCTTCTTGTCATAGCTCACCTTAAAATCTTCCAGAGACATATAGTCTAAGATAAACACATTTTTCTCACACTGATGATGCACCCATCAAAATAATAGTAAGGAAGAATTATGAATATCAGTGATGAAGACAATAGGAAGGTAGATATGAATTTATCTTAATAAATTTTGAAACCATCATAAAAAAGTAGTTTCCAGGGGACTTCTGGGAAGATGGCATTGAAGTAGCTAGACAGGACTCAATTCTCCACATAAACAACAGAGGAAAGGCAAAAAATTATCTGAAGGAGCTTTTTGGGGATCTGCAGAGGAGGAGAGGGCTACACATCATCCAGTAGGGAGAGGTACAGAGAGATAAAGCGGCAAAGAAAATTGTGAGTTATTTTCCCCTGCAGTTGGAAAATGTACATATCCTCCAACCTCAAGGCAAATATTTAAAATCCCTGGCTCACTTCAGCCAAGTGAGAGGGGAAAAATGGTCCTCCTCCCTGGGAGGAATAGGGGTCTGGAGGAGGAAAGATTGTAGTTTCTCTTTAGTGAGTTTGGCCAGCTAAGCCCACTTTGAAACATGGGTGAAATCAGTCCAGCAAATGCAGGTGGTGAGTGACTCATCTGTGTGGGAGCTAAAAGGCAAATAAGTGTGGGACAGGCACCAAGCAAACTCAGAGAGAGAGGTATAAGGGAGGGAGATAAGGTAGACAGAACAGAGGGAAAAAAGACCCCAGCCAGCACTGACATGGCCCCAGGGAGAGGAGAGGAGGTATCAGATAGGCAGGCTGTCACAGCCACCAGACATGGGAGAGAGAGGAACTACTTCAATGAGAGGGCAGGATAACAAGAGCCTAACAGCCCTGGACAGAAGGAAGCCAGGAGAGATAGCCAACCAACTGTTAGAAGCCCAACACATTTGAGGGTATAGAAGGAGGGGAGAGACAGAGAAACTTTCAGAAGCCTGCCAAACCTGTGCAGTGGGTGTGCCTCAATGGATTGAAACCTGTCACACATTAACTAGGTTCCTGGTTCAATCACTGCATAAGAGAAGGATTCCAGGGTGTGATTCAGTAGGTTGAGCATCCAGCTGGCACCTTGTGACAGGGAAATTGTTGATCAAGATTTAAGTTTTTTTTTAATTCTATTTTATATTTATTATTATATTAATTTTAATATTTCCTTTTTTTAAATTTTTTCTTCTTTATTTTATTTTCTAAATCCAGTTACCTTATCTGTGAAGAGTGGGCTACAGGGTGATTGATTGATGAACTCTGGCACCTTGAGATGGTTCCTAGAGGTCTAAGAGGGAAGCCTGTTTTTCCTGGTTTGTTTTTTGTTTTTTGTATTTTCCCTTTGTTTACTTTTTTTCTTTCCTTCTTTATTTTCCTCCTTAGTTCATTTATTCCTTTTCTTTCTTTCACTTTTCCCTCTCCCACTGCTTTTAATCCATTCTACATTCTCTTGTGTGGTCTTCATTTTTTACTCTTCTCATTTTATCCATTTTTATATTATCTATCTTTTCTAATTTCATTTTTCTTCTTTCATTTCTTTATTCCTCTATTTTTTATTGTTAAATATTTGTACTTTTCATTAATTTTCACTCATTACTTTTTTTCCTGTCTCCTTTATAGTTCCTTTCTATCTTTCTTTTTATTATTACTATTTTTCTTTTTCTCGTCTTCTATTTTTTCTTTTCTATGGTCTTAAAAGTTTTAAAGAAACACAGACAACTACAGGATATAGAATAATGGAAACAAGTGTCAAAGAGGAAACATAACATTCAAGGGTATGTTGAGTAGTTTGAAATTCAAAAGTGTGTGTTGTCTAATTACATTTGAATTAAACTGGAAATCAATGACAGAAAGATACATAGCACCTCTTAGAAGCATGTTGAGGCTTTCTACTATCTTGACATGATAAAAATGACCCACTTATACCATGATTGTGAAGACTGAAAACCAGTTATTGCAGACTTTCCTAATACATATGCAATTTATGTAAGGTACTAGATTAAATGGATTACATGTTCCATTTAATCCCATTCTCAAATGTCACATGATGGTGAACACCATTGTTAATGTGCTAACAATTGGAGAAATTGAGTCATCAGAGATAAAGCAACATGATGGTAATCATCAAGCTCACAGTCCACTGTGCTGGACTTTTGCAATGGGCTCATATGTGCTTTGGACAATGTCAGAAAGAATTGCTTTGTCACCATTAGTAATACCATGAGTATGATATGACTAGTGAATATCACTCCAATCCTGAGAGGAAAACCTGGATGATGAGCAGGAAATCTTAATGTCCTGGAATTGGACTGAGGCCAGATTTTGGGTCTCCTTTTATGCCCTTTGTTTTCAAGGATCCACAGGCATTTCACCTTAAAAGCACTCAGAATATTAGAGGAAATGTGATTTTCCTTCTAAGTGATTATCCATTTCATCTTCACCATTTTTAAAGTTCAAATACACTAATAAATCTTATATAAAAAATGCTGTTGATTGACAGATTTAAGTTGGGTCCTGTTCCCTAAACATAGAATCAATTATCTCTTTGAAATTACCTGTGGGCACTGGCTACTGTTGATGCCAAACTTGTGTTCTCAGGGGTTTTCTCTGATGCCATTGGAGACCACCATTTGGAAATAAAATTTAACCTGAAAGCTCATGTTACAATAGAAAGGTTCCACAAAGGATGTTAGTCACTTCTACCAAATGTACCAGATCATTTTGGACCCAGGTAAAACTTCAGTAGACCCTTATCAGAAATCCTGATGTATCCACCCAGGGTAAGAAAAAACAAAATTAACTTTTTTGACTTTGTTGTAAATTAACACTTTTTTCTCTCTTCCTTCCCTTCCTTCCAAGACTCACCTGCATTTCTTTCCTGCACTACACACTTGATTTTGAAACTGTCAAGGGGACTATGATTTTAAAAATATATAAATATAAAAAGTATTCACACATTTAGACAAACCAGTTCTCTATTCAATGTAATAATAATTTCAGTTAAAGCAATTTTAGCAGAATTGATATCCATCCGTGGAAGCAAAGAGTGAGCTGGTTGCAGCACCAGATGGAGCAGGGGCAGAAGCAGCTCTGCACACAGACCAGAGCTTCAATATGCAGAATGCTGATTTAACTTTATACTTTAACAGATCTAATTCTGATGGGATGTGATTTACCTAAAAAGAATATAAACAATGATTTATGTGTATTATTGCAAATCAATTAATTTCTATAATTATTTTCACATTATTTTCTCTTTAACCAGCACTCTGCTGTAGTCAGTCAGTAGTACGTAGTGAATAAGTGAATCTCTGTCATAAAAATAAATTGTGCACATGACCCCTTATACTTCAGTTGTAATCCTAGGACTTTCTCATAACATATTATGAGAACCATGTAAGTATTGTTCATAATTGTGTTCCACATCTTCCAGACAAATGTCTGCATATAATTTACCCTAAAATATGTTAAAGATAGATATTATAAATAAATTAAAGATTACAAGCATATCTCAATCAATAAGTAAACAAATGTATATATTAATTACCAAAATATGTGTTCTAATTCTTCAAGCCTTTGTAGAAAAGGCAAAAAATTATTTGCTTTTAAAATTGATGTGTATGAATACCTGTGAAATAATCTAGTTTTAAGAATAGTCACAGTTTCACAATCTCTATTTACATGTACAAAACATTTTATATTGTCACACTTCTTTTAACAGAAAATTGCATTATCAAATTCAGAGTGCTGGCAAACCATAATTCTTTGCTTTTGAAAAAAATAAGAGTAATATGAATTTGAGATGGAAGAAATGTAGTGCTTAACCCCCCTTTTAAAAAATTTTACTACTTATTGGTTTATCTTTCAGTATTATTGCTGTCATTATGAGTATCTCTAATTTTTTCACAAATATTAAATTCATGAATTAGGTGTTTTTACAAATTTTATAGGAAAGGAAACTTTGAGTCAATGATATATATGAAACTCTCCATAGCTAGATAGCAAATAAATGGCAGAGTCAAGATATAAAATAGATCTTCTCAGTAATCTTCTTAACTCTGCTCAACTGACACATTATAAATTCAAGCTAGAAACCTACAATTGATTGGTGATTGTGAAATAATAAAATATGTTCACTCTGTTTTCCAACTGTGAAATGCTATTGCATTTTGTAATATGTTAGAATTAGTCTGCTATGGAATTTATTGAGGATAAAATTTAAGCAATTGTTTTTAAGATCTCAACTTCTGCATGAAGCTGGCTTGAATAGGTTAGCAATTCTTAAAAATATTGAAATTAGCAATTTTAATCAGGTTCACTGTACAATGTTATTAGTAACTTTTCAGTAAACCTGGTGTATAACAAGAACAACTACTTATTGGAGTTGTTTTTTTGAAGGATTCTGAAATAAAGAGTAGCAAAGAGAGTGAAAGCTTTTATTCTTGAGATCAGGACGTCAGTTGTTAAGTGACTCACACCTGCCTTCTTACAGTTAGCAAAGGTTCTTTATGTTATAAGAAGTTATATTTGTCAGGACAAAAATGGAACAGCAAAGCAGGAATGTGAAGTGCATTATCACTGTGAATTAACAAGTGCTGGTTATGCAGTCTGAAAATGTACATTTTGCAGTTTCAAGGCAACAAAGAGAGCAGATGGCTGAAGGAACTTTAGAAGTAAACATTCTGCACTTGAAGAGTAATTAAGAGTTTTGCTAAGTAAGGCTGTGAAAGAGAACTTTATGATGCAATTGGTGTGAATATATCATCCAATAATGACCCACACACATCAAGCAATGCCTTTTTATCTCATCTTATTCAAGTTCTGAAATATGTTCAGATTTTATGGGAAAATATAACACTATTTGACACAAAGCAGAAGAATAAATGTATTAGATTTAGTGAAACTGATATTATTTATATATAAATACTTTTATCCCCACAGGTAATATCTACCTGTCAAGAGTTGCAACTGCTTCTTTTTAAACAGAAAAAATTGAATGTAAATTCAATGTGAACATGGAGAAGCATGATAAATGTAAGATGGCATTTAATGGGAAAAATTTAGTGGTCATGGATTGGATTATAATTCATCACAATAGTTTGATAGGCTATGAATAAATAGTACCCCCCCATCTCTACCTAGATTCTGCAGGTTCTTCATATAATCATTAATATTCACCTTCATGGAATATTGCTAATGAGACAGATATGCACAGAAATTAATTACCTATGCTAAATCTTTTAACCTTCCAGGCCAAACTTTAACTTCCAGTAGATCCATTTTATAAGTACTAAGTGATAGAAATATATGCAAACATAGGCACAAGTTCATAAATATTATATTTTACTGCTATCCCTATCCTGTTAGGAAGTGTCAAAAGCAGGGAGACCAAAAGAAGCAAGAGCAAACATTTTGTTATATGCAACTAACCAAAACAAACTAGAAAGAATAAAAATGAATTAATGTGAGGCAATAAATATGCTTAGGCTAATTCATTCTACATGTTGATCCTCCATATTTCTTAGGGACTTCTTTGTTTGAGTCTTCATTGCCAGTGGAAAATGTCCCAAGATGCCCAACTCAACCACAGTGAATGAATTCATACTTACAAGATTTTCTGATGTGTGGGAGCTCAGAGTATTACATGCCATGCTATTTCTGTTGATGTACTTGACAACTCTGATGGGGAATCTTCTCATTGTCACAGTAACTACCTTTGATTGGAACCTTCATA
>JAQZBX010080761.1:0-13761 GCA_029593785.1 Cabassous unicinctus | reverse complement strand
CCATAGTGGTTGTACCATTCTGCATTCCCACCAACAGTGAAGAAGTGTTCCTATCTCTCCACATCCTCTCCAACACTTGTAGTTCTCTGTCTTTTTAACAGTGGCCATTCTGATAGGTGTAAAATGATATCTCATTGTAGTTTTGATTTGCATTTCCCTAATCATGAGTGATGTTGAGCATTTCTTCATGTGTTTTTTTGCCATTTGTATTTCTTCTTTGGACAAATGTCTATTCAAGTCTTTTGCCCATGTTTTAAATGGGTCGTTTGTCTTTGTATTGTTGAGTTGTAACATCTCTTTATATATCCTGTATATGAAACCCTTATCGGATATGTGATTTCCAAATATTTTCTCCCGTTGAGTTGGCTGCCTTTTCACCCTTCTGACAAAGTCCTGTGAGGTGCAAAAGTGTTTAATTTTGAGGAGGTCCCATTTATCTTTTTCTTTTGTTGTGTGTGCTTTGGGTGTAAGGTCCAAGAAACCATCACCTACTACAAGGTCTTGAAGATGTTTCCCTACATTTTCTTCTAGTAGTTTTATCATCCTGGCTTTTATATTTATGTCTTTGATCCATTTTCAGTTGATTTTTATATAGGGAGCAGTTGTTCTCCTGTTTCTTCCTTTTTTGGTTCTTCGATCGTATCAAAATAACACAGGTCTCCAAAAAATAATTTTACTGAGAATTCAGTGCAGTACATAGAGACAAAAATATACATATAGGAAGTAAAAGTTATTATGTTTATTTTACAATTGAAAAGTTCTCTTTCCAAGAGCACATTCTATGTATTTCTCTGAAAATAATGAATATAAAAAACCGAAATAAAACCAGGGACACCTTATTTATTTTTAAAAAAGATTTATTTATTTATTCCCCCCGCCCCCATTGTTTGTGCTCGCTGTCTGCTCTCTGTGTGTTTGTTGTGTGTTCTCTGTGTCTGCTCGTCTTCTCTTTAGGAGGCACCAGGAACCAAACCCAGGACCTCCCATGTGGGAGGGAGGCACCCAATGGCTTGAGCCACCTCCGCTCCCACTTGTTATGTCTCTCATTGTGCTTCCTCATTGTGTCTCTTCGTTGTGTCATTCATTGTGTCAGCTTGTAGCGCCAGCCCGTTGTGTCAGCTCGCTATCTGGCTCGTTTTCTTTAGGAGGCACTAGGAACTGAACCTGGGACCTCCCATGTGGTAGGTGGGTGCCCAATTGCTTGAGTCACATCTGCTTCCCAGGGACACCTTATTGAGTGATTATTTTATTACCAGAAACAGTTTTAAGGTAGTATTCTTTATTGTTCTGCTTTCCATTTTGGGGGATGGGAATCAACAGATGCACTTAATTTGACTGCTATCAAGGACATTATTGGGACAATTGGTGAATTTTAAATGTATAAAATTTAGAAATATTAGGAAATAGTGTTAGATAATGGTATCATAGGTAATAGTAGTATCAATGTCAAATTTCCTAAATTTAAAATTGTACTGTGATTATGTAAAATATCATCAGTCTTTAGGAGATTTTTGGAGGAAAGGGTCAAGACATATGCAATTTACTTTCAAGTGCTGTTCCCACTAAACACACAAACAAGCATATATAAGAAATGAAACCTGGGGTTGGGTGACTAACTAGAAGGCCCAGTGTCAATCCATATAGCAAGTATCAGTAAAGCTTTGTCCCTGTAGTTTTATATTAAAAATAAACAAAAGTTCTAATTTTCCCTCATACAGCAAGTTTGGACCACTTAATGCTTTGTCAAAGATGAACGAAGTTTCACGGTGCCTGATTCCTTGCCATGACACAACCAGAAGAGTCTGTATGGAACAAAAGATTTTCAATATTATTCCCCATCTCATTACAAAGTAGTACCACCAGGACCCTGCTATTTAGGTAAGATCCCTGAAAACTCCTAACTGAGCCTGTCCAGGCTGACTGTGACCCAAAGCAATGAGCACATGGAGGGGTGAGTGTGGCTCTCGGGTAACTCCCCCCACCCACCCCAAGAGGCCTCACCAACTAGAGGGGGAGCGAGACCTGGGACTGGATCGTCAATGGAGGACCCACGGGTCAGGCCATAGGGTAAATATTAGAATAGGAAAACCAAAATTTCTAACTTTTTATATTAAAAATTAAAAGTAAGTTCTATTTTTTTCTATGCCCCACTTTGGTGGCAAGGATTTAGGCCAAGGTGATGACAACCTGACTTGGGGGACTTGCTGTGGGAAATGGGGACTGGAACAGGTGGAAGAATTGACAGGACTTGGTGGAAAATGAGACATGCGGGGAGCCCAAGAGGGAAGATTCAAGAATGAGGGACCGCTGGGTAGACTCAGTGCTGGCCACTGAGCTTGGGAGCACAGAGGATATGCAATTTCCAGAGGGGAAGGAAGGGGAATATTGGATTCAGATTTGGACAAACTGAGTGTGGAATGCTTATGAGACATCCAAAAGGACCCACCCAAAAGTTGTGGGAGAAATAAGCCTGAAGCTCAGCTGTACTCTGGACAGGAGAAAAATGCTCACAGTTGATGAGCACAGCGAAGTGCCCTTGTCCCTGCTGTCCCCACAATAATGAACACACTCCTTGCAGGTGCCTTACCTGGCTAGCTTCTTAGAAGGCCAATGATGGCACCCTCCACTCACCTTCACCCTTCTCTATCATCCTCAAATCCCTCTTTCTCCCTAAATGAAATAGCCTGATCAAGTAGGGTGCTACACCTAACAAGAACTGAGAAATCCAGGCGTTTTCATTTCCTAGTCTAGGAGTACCCCGTGTCTCAAAAGGAAGAACAAATCTGCAAATAGCGCATGTCAGGATACAAGGGTTTATAATCAGAGGTGAATGAAACTTTCTGGAACTAATGGTGGGAAGGGATAAAAAAAAGGAGTGAAGTCCAGGAAAGAGAAGCAAAAGGAAAGAAAGAGATGGAAGCAGGGGATGATGAAATGCCTAAAAAAACTTTGAAAGTATTATACTGAATAGGTTGTCTACATGAGTGTTCTAGCATAGAAGGACTAGAGGAAAGCGAGTTACTGCTATTGTAGAAATCACGAGAGGATCAAGTCCAATGAGTGCATCAAAATTCTAGAGTCCATTCTGAAACGAGGACTGTTGCCCATAGGAATTCAAAGTCTGCAAAGAATGGCAATCCTTATACCTGGGACTCTTTGAAGGGGCTTAAGATGGGGCCAACAAATTAATTTGCTGTACATTTTATCTTTGTGATCTGTGTCACTACTTACTATGTAAGCCACTAACAACTGTTTTCCATTTAAAAATGTTTTTAGGTGTAATGAAAATAGTAATATAAGGGCAAAAAATGAAAGAGAATTATTATGATGCATTTCACTGTGGTCAAACTTTAAGAACGTCAAAATAATATAAGCATTTTTCCAGGAAAAGCAGTTTTGGGGCACTATGAGGATCAAAATTAACATCAAATACGCAAAACCCAAAAAGTTAAGAATGCACAGTAAATAATGCTCTACGATGTGCCTCTACAATTGTGATTTTTGGCCTTGTTCCTTGGTCAGTTCCCCAGGACCTTTCTTTACAGACTCCTTTCTTCCTATAGTTTGAGGACCCATATGACTGATGGTTATAGTGTCCTCGTCTGAAAATTCTCCAAGACACTCAGTTGAACCTGATATTCCACAGACTGCACCGAAGAATAAGGCCTGGTCTGTTCTCAAAAGACCTTTCTGTGCCATGCCAGACACAGGCATAGCATATGTGGGTTCCACTCCTTGCTTTAGTTTCTCTGATTCTTCTTTTGCTCTTATCTTATTTTACACTTTTATCCTTCTTAATAAGTTTTAAAATATGAATCAACCGTGTCTTATGTACATCCATATATATACTTTAAAAATCTTAAACATAAAAATGTATTTAAGGGAAGCAGATGTGGCTCAAGTGATTGAACTCCTGCCTTACCACATGACAGGTCCCAGGTTTGGTTCCCAGTGCCTCCCAAAGAAGACAAGCAAGACAGTGAACTGACATGGTGGGCTAGTGCGGTGAGCTGGCACAATAAGAGACACAAGGAGGAAAACATAATGAGACACACAAAGCAGGGAGCAGGGGTTCCTGGTGCCTCCTAAAGAAAATGAGCAAGACAGCGAGCTGATGTGATGGGCAGGTGCAACAAGATGACGAAACAAGAGACACAGAAGAAAAAACAATGAAAGACACAACAAAAGCAGGGAACGGAGATGGCTCAAGTGATTAGGCACCTCCCTCCTACATTGGAGGTCCCAGCTTCAGTTCCCGGTGCCTCCTAAAGATACAGCACACAGCAAAGTGCAAACAACAAGGGGGTGAGGAGAAATAAATAAATAAATAAATAAAACCTTTAAAAAATAAATAAAAGCTGGAAAGGTCTTAAAACAAGAAAGCAGAGTTATGATTCTAATGCAATATTTATGGTTTTCAAATGGAGACTTGAGTTGATTTGAAAGTTTGAAAATACCACTCACCAGCACCTTCTGGGTGCAGTGGTAAAACAAAACAAACACAAATAACAAAACAGCAGAACCCATATCCAATCAAATCTTACAAGAAGCCCCAACACATGGAAGAGTTAACCTGGAGTGGCTTTGGAACAACTGGGTTCTCCCTACTCCTCACTGACCCCCCTCTTAGACTCTCCTCAAGTTCTCCAGGGGGCTATGAGGAACGCAATCTGAACAACTCTCTTCTGGAGAATCGATGAACTATCACCATGACCATCACCATCACCATCATCTCAACATCATCTCAACACCTTTACCACTACCCACCATTCCACCATTGCATATTCTTTTAATCGGAACACTAGGATTTCTTTACATGAAAATGTAAAAAAAAAACAACTATTATTCTCTTTATGTTTAAAGCATTCATCTTAGGAGAGTATGACTTCAAAAATATTTGAATAGGGAAGCGGATGTGGCTCAAGTGATTGGGCCCCCGCCTACCACATGGGAAGTCCCAGGTTTGGTTCCCCATGCCTCCTAGAGAGGACAAGCAAGACAGTGGGCTGGTGCAACAGGCTGGCGCAACAAGATGACACAAGAGACACAAGGGGAGAACATAATGAAAGACACAACAAAGCAGGGAGCGGAGGTGGCTCCAACGATTGGGAGCCTCACTTCCCATACAGAAGGCCCCTGGTTTGGTTCCCAGTGCCTCCTAAAAAAGGAAGACAAACAAAGAGCAAGTGCAAACAATAAGGGGATGGGGAAATAAATAAATAAATAAATAAATCTTACATTAAAAAAACATTTTGAATAGCACATTTTTCAGGAACAGAAGTCTCTTGACTGTTATTAACTCAAGGCCCTAAGTAGTCCGTAAGACTGCACTATATGGGAAGATGTCGAGATAACTGACTTCTAGGGGCAGGCATTTTGAAATGAATGCAAGCTTGGAATGAACCCAGCCTGAATTCTTCTTATGTAGGTATCCTAGACTTTCCTGCATCTTACCAGAGCATTAAAATGCTAAGTCCACACATCTGACATGAGGAAGTCCAAAAGAGTTTAGAAATAAAATCTTCATATCCATAAGACATATATCATAGCACTTTGAAGTTATGTATTATAACTGAACCTTACATACAAATGATCATTTTACAGATGGGGAAACAGAGAGGTTAAGTGACTTGGCCAAGGTGCCATAACTAATGAGCAGTAAGGATGGAACTGAAATTCAACATTTTTAGAATAAAATTCTAGTTGTCTTTCCACTAAACTACTCTATTTTCAAAATAATGTCTCCTACAAAAGCCTTAAAACAGGAAAAAGAAATGAAGTTCATGTATAATGTTAAATTACCTTTCCTGCTGCTGTTTTAATGGTTTATACAGTCTATAAATAGTGCCTCTATGAAAATCTAAGTAACATAACTGTCTTAAGTGATTAAATTAAAAGGGATTACTTAATAGCATGGCTTAAAGAGAAAAGCTTTTTTTTTAAAAAAAATTCCAAAGTATTACCACATAAAGGTTTTTTCCCCCATGAACAGTATTTAAAAAAGAGCTTCTAAAAGCTACAGTAAGCAAAATTTTAATTAGGTATCACATTAATCAGATAGGGAAATGTGGATAAGATTTACTCAGGAGAAGTGTGCCGACTGCTTAATTGGCACGGACACGGACCGGTAGTACATATACCCATTCTTGTTGCACACAGTCCTTTTAACTGAAATTATAAAATAGTAAGTTAAATATTATAAAAAATAACTTAAAATTTTAAATAGTTAGAAATAAATGTTGACTAATAACAAAATTTCCTTGCAACTTGGTTTTCAGGGGGCAGGAAAAAGCTACAATGGTTCTTAGCTTTCGAGAACCAAAGATGCCTTTTCCCCTCTGCATGTACTGTGTGTAAAAATCTCATGGAGAAAGACTTTGAAATTAAAATTCCATTGTTGGACAGACTTCTACTAAATATCTCATCTGTCAACTGCTATAAATGTAAGGAATTATGAAAGGCAGAATTGAGTAAAAGGTTTCTTGGACAAATCATGATCATGTTCAAAAGAACAAACTTCTTGCTCCTTCTTTTTCTTTAAAATGGCAGTAAAATGAGGTTGTTTCCTCAAGGTTAAGAACCTATTAATACAATAATAAAACCGGGGACTTCATAATTTGTGGGGGCCGGCAAAACGCTACCAAAGCAGAAGAAAGCAGTAGTGGAAATGCCATTCTCGTGTTTCTGTTGGGTGCAGTGTATCTTTAGCAAGCGGCTCTTTATGAAGACGCCATTTTATCAAATCTGAATTGCAGCCAAGAGCTTAGGACCCGGAGCTACTGCTCAGACTCTGGAATGTTACGTCATAAACTGATCTAGCAGAAGCAGACACTATTTGCTACTTGCTTTGCTTCTCCCGTTCTACAAGGGGCTGACGGGTAATGAAATACCTGCAGAAAGGTGCCGCCCAACCATCCTAGGAGACGCTCCCTTGCGTGCAGAGCTGCCTCCACGCCTGCACCGAGGCTCGTCTGGGCTCTCAGCTCCAATATGTCGGCTGTGTACAGCAAGAGCCTCATCCTGTAGAGCTGCCAAGAAAATCTCCCAGTGCAAGCCTGCGCCCAGACCACCTGCAGGCGCACTCAGGCCACGAGCTGGGCAGGATTTGGCACTGCCCTGTCCACACAGGGAGGTATCCGATTCATCTTCTGCAGCTTGGGCGGTGGCATCGACACGTGGGGTTTTAAAGCTTTGATTATCTAACTGCAGCTGACACTAAACCAATCTTCCTTCCTCTTTAAATTCTTCCAACTGTCACAAACATTTTCACTGCAGGACCAGTTACAATTAGCACCATAGCTACTTTTCTTCTGTTTCTGAAAATCAGCCAAAAGAATAACGGCACATTGCCTGTTGGCCGCACACAAATAAACTGCTGCTCCTTCACGCTGCCTGTTTTACGTTCCTTCTCCTCCTTTTCCTCAACATTTGGAATACCAACGCTAGCAATAATATTCTTAATGAGCCCCGCATGTAACTGGCAAGTTTCCAGCTTCTTAATTACTTTCCTGCCTCTATCTGAAAAAGACCTAAGCAAACACTACTGCATATTAATCAAAGCCTCTGTTGTTTATAAATGTACGAAGCAGCCACCCAAAACAGTACACTATTCTGGGCCTCTGCCTTTAGCACAATGAAAAAAAGATTAAAAAAAAAAAAAAAAGATAAAAGCTCTCAAGCACTGCAAGTTGGAGTTATCCTGCAGACTTGTAAAAACATAGTCAGAATAAAAAATAACATGATAAAATGACATTTTTTTGGGACCATAACAGAGTGAATTACACATTTACACACTACCACTGATCTTCCTGGTGAAAAAATCTCTGCCAATTGCCTAAATGAGCTCCTCTCTCCAAATCAATACATGAATTTACAAGTCCATTTCTTCCTGTATTATTTTATTAGATGGCCTTTTCCTGGATAAACTGTCATTATTTAAAGAGAATCTGGACCGAAGGCTGGGAAGGACCCTGGCCTTTCTATCTGGCATAAGACTTTCTACCAGTGGCAGCACACGATTATGTCTATTTGGATACTGCCAGTGATGGGGGAAGGAATAGAAAGTTCTCTGGCCCAAGGCTGAAGCCTGCCCCGCTAGTCCTACCTCTTGACCCCTGGAGATGCCAGAGCCAGTTGCCTCCTGGGCCCTTGGAGGAGCCTTCTGTAACTGACGTGCTAGCTGGCCCTCCTCCTCCTGAGGCTCCTCTTTGGGCCCCCTTCGGTTCCGTTCCCCACCTTTCTTCATAAAGGCATTTCTAGGCCTCGATCACCCTGGCTGCTCTGTGCACACTCGGTCGTCACTGTCCTCTTGAGAGCACGTGTTTTCTGTGATGCACATTACCCACAGGACATATTAGAAGTGGAATCACAATGGTAATGGTGCTGGAAAATCTTCCTTATTTTGAAGTGGTGGTCCATTACAAAAAGCCCGTTTTTGCTTTAAACTTGGTTGAGTCTCACGTTAACATTAGCATTACCGAACCTTACAACCTAGCCAGGACTTAGTTTTGCATGCTAGTATTGGAAATTTTATTTACATTATAAAATGTGTTGAATGTTGACTTTAATGCTGTAAGACCGATAGAGGCTTTCCACAGAGCCCAGGGCTAAGGCAGTAACTGAACCAGCAAGGGGCCAACACGGATAGGGACGACTGTGCCGGGAGCTCGGTGGGCAGTGGGAGAGAGTATACCTGGCACAAGTCCAACGGGTCCTAAAACATCGAGTATTCTTTACTACCACGTTTTAAGCAAGATGTTGGTTACTGGAAAATTAATCCTACCTCATTAAACTGACATTCAAATTAGTTTTTGTCCCTATTGCCTTCTGACACATCTCACTTGTCTATCACTAGTTCATGCTGCAAGGCAAAGAGTAACTGGTGCGTGTTAGGTGGGCAAATAAAAGAGAAGGTAGAAATCAAAATATGAGAATCGATACCAACCTATTTATGCTTACTAAATAGAGATAGTTTTATGCAGACATAACAACAGTATTTCACATAACTAGATGTCAGGGGCCATTGCAGAGCTATGTATTTATTATGAATTTTTAAGTTTATCTTGACTGCTTATTAAGCACCAAATGCATGACAGGTACTAAACTAAGGAGCATTCAAATACCTTAGCTCATGTAAACCTTACAACAACCTTTAAAAATAGACACTATTATCCCCAGTTTACAGATGAGAATACTGAAGGTTGGGAGAATTAAATGATTTCCCAGCTCAGAAACGAGGAACCAGGGTTCAAATCCCTGCTAACCAAGAGCAAATCCAGAGCTCCACTGCAGGCCTTTAAAGGCACAGGCGGGTTAGTGGAGCAGGAGAGGCGGGAGGAAGGAAGGGCCCTGTGGCCCAAACAAGGCTCGGGACCACACTCTCAGCCACCTGGCCTCCCCACGCATAAGGCGCAGTGAGTGAAGTGCCATCTTTTCTTCCTTTCAAACACTCTTTAGAATCTGTTACCCTGATGACCAGTTTTGGCCTGTGAGAATATTCTCCTTGTCAGGATTGGCAGTTAGTAGTGTTTTGTGCTTTTTTAAACAATTTATTGAAGTATACCATTAATACATGAACATACATAAACAATAAGTGTTCAGTAAACATCGTGAACTTAGAAAACAAACATGCATAGCATCATGCAGGGCTCCCACACCTCACCGCCCCCCCCAAACACCCTGCACTGCTGTGAAACATTTGTTAACAAACTATGAAAGAGCCTCGTCAAAGTACTGCTACTAACTACAGTCCATACCTTACTCCCCTAGACCTTTCCCCCCAAGGATTTATTTATTTATTTACTTTTATCCACTTTTAACACCGTCCCCCGTCCCCCCCGTTTTTGCGTCTATTTGCTGGGCAACTCTCTGTGTCTGTTTCTTGCCCTCTCTTCTCATCCTCCTGTCTTCACTGGGATTCGATCCCCAGAACTGCCGATGTGGGAGAGAGGCGTCCTATTTATTATTTCTATTTCTAACACTATGTGTACTAAAAACACTGATCTTTCCCCATTACAACCCAACACTACAGGGCTCATTCTAGCTTCTGCCCTTTCCATTTTATAACTGTCTTCTCCAAAAGGTTATTTATGTATTGATCTCCTTATGTATTTTCTCATTTGATCACCGCCCCCATATGTGGCCAATCTTCCACTGCAGCTGTTCCCCCGCCCCCGTGGGTGCCCATTTCACCCTGCTTGGGCTCTGACCCCTCCGCTGGGCGCTGTGCTACCCTCTGAGTGATGGCCTCATCCCTCTCAGGCTCCAGTGCCCCACATGGGCCCGGCCATGGGCCCTCACTTTGACACCCTCCTCAGCCTGCACAGATGCTGTCCTTACGCTGCCTGGTCTCTGACACAAGGTGCTGGGCCGCCATGGCTTCACACCACCCCAGCAGGGACGTCCTCCCCACCCTGCTCACTCTGAAGACACATCATAATACGCAATATTGTCACTGTTCCAAGGTGAATCCCACTGGTCATTTAACAGTGACTAGATAACCAAGCAGCAGCCAGATTTCAATGATGCTTTGGTGTTCTCTATTCATGTTTTCATAGGCAACAATTCATGAAATAATAAAAACTCCGTTTCTTTGTGGAAGAAACAAAAGATCCCGAGAAAAGTTATCTGTTTATAGCAATTACTAAGAGAAAACAATATAATTTTGGCAGAAAATAAGTTTTGATAAATTAAAGACATATTACTGACTTAGATCCGGAATCTGGATCATATAATATAAAAATTGCATTATATGAAAGAAATTTTATTTTGAGATTTGTTAAAAACTCACATTTATCATTTCATTTTTAAAAAAAGGTTACCAAAGGAACAGATGTGAAATAAAATATAAAAATTAAAAAGTTATAAAATAAAAAGTGAAAGTCTTCTCCATTCAAAGGTAATTACAGGGCAGAGTTTGCTATGGTTCAACTACCACCTAATTCAGGGGTTCTTAACCAGGGGTCCATGGACCACCAAGGGTCCGTGGAAAGATTTCAGGGGATCTGTGAGCTTGAATTAAAAATCAACTTACTCTCTTTATTTTTTCTGACCTCTGATGTTGAGTGTCATAAAACTATCTGCCACTGCATTCCTGGTTTTCACCTGACTGGCAAAGGGGTCTGTGGAACAAAAAAGGTTAAGAACTCCTAGCCTAATCGCTCACCAGACCCACACGGTAGGCTCTTGTTTCTCTGTCACAAATGAGGTCACACATCTGGTTTAGCAACTTGCTTTTGTGGGCACGAACAGCATGGCATGGTCACAAGCTCTATGTGGTACAAACATATCCTCCTCATTCTTTTAAATGTCAATCTAGTGTGAATGAACTAAAATTTAACCATTCTCTCACCGATGCAAGCTCAGGTTCTTTCTAATTTTTTATAAATAATACTTGAGCATTTTGGTATGTAATGCTTGTGCTCAGATGTCTGTAGAATGGATCTCGGGAGCTGGACTCTCTGGTCAAGAGAAATAATCACTTAAATTTTTGATAAATCCTGCCAACTTGCTCTCCACAGAGGCTGTACCTATTTACAATAGGCTGTACCTCTCTACCAATGGCACCTATAAATTGCCTATTTACTAGTTTCTCATCTAATACATTTAGTCATGAGTTGTGTATCCCCTAATGCATAGCACAGTATCTCAGTATCTGATATCTAACAGGCATTAAATACATGTTTTGCTCAATGAATTAATGAAAACATTCATGAAGAAAACTACAGCTCTGAAAAGTTAGCATCTTCTGCGCTCTTCTCAGAGGTGTACAGGCTCAATGAGGCACTGCAACCTAAACGTCCTGTTGGAGTAAGAAGAGGAAAATGATCATAATAATTGATTAAGAGACAGTGAACAGAGGGACTTCTGGGAAGACAGAGCATTAGAGAGACACAGGACTCACTTCTCTCCCAGAAAAATAGCTAGAGGACAGGCAAAAATGGCCTGAAAAAAATGTTCTTGGGTTTCAGGACACGAGGGGAAGACTGGACACCTCCAAGAAGAGAGAGAGGCACAGGTGGAAAAATCACCATGAGCAGAAGCTGCAGTTGCAGCCGCCGGCACCCTTCCCCCACTCTATGAGTAGATAGTTTTGAATTCTCCGGCCTCAGGCCAGCGGCTAGAGAGAGAAGGGGCTGCAGGGATTCACGTCCCCAGGAAATGGGACAGAGAAGGATGCAGCCTAAGGATGATTCAGCTTTTGGCCAACAAATTTGTTCTGCTGTGTCCCACCAGCCCTTCCAGGCTGGGGGCGGGGGAAGGGGGGGCGCCGTTGTTTACCTTGGGAGACTGCATGGGGACTAAAGAGATCCACCCTCTTAATGACCCTACTTATTGACTGGACAGGTTGTTGAGGACACAGAGGGGAGTGGAATTATTTTCCTACCCAGGAAAAGGGATGGGTCTGCCAGCAAAGGTTGGAGAGCAGTCTTTGAGAAAGTGACTTGTGAGGCTCTGAATAGCTTCCAGGCAGGATCCTCTGCCACAGTGATCTGGTCAATTGCAGGTAACGCACTCTGACCAGGCTTTGAACTGAGAGAACTGCTGAAGAGCGTCATTTGCTGGCAGACCAAGGAAGTGCACATGAGGAAACTGAAAGTGAAAAAATGGGAGGTTTTTTCAGGACTTTACAGCCTCCCTCCCCAAGGACCTTGAATGGGGGTCTGCAACCCATTACTGGGTCCATGGCCCGGGTTTGAGCAAATAAACATGGATAATCCTAGAGCTAACACTCTGAACCAAGAATCAAAGAACAGCAGTAACACACAGCCTCGCACCACTAAATCCCTATGCAAGAGAGAGAAACTGAGCATCAGAGTAAACTCACCTTCATAATCAGATGCCTGGACATCAGCAAACAATTACAAGCCATACAAAGGAACTGGAAGATATGGCTCAAGCAAAGGAACATATCAAAGCCCCATGAGACACAGGATTTGAGACAACTAACCAACAAGGTTCATACAAATCTCCTAAATCAAATCAATGAGTTGGAAGGCAATATGGCTAAAGAGATAAAGGACATTACGAGGACACTGGTGGGAGTGGATAAAAGTAAATAAATAAATAGATCCTTTAAAAAATGTCTAGGGGAGTAAGATACGGACTAGAGTTAGGAGCAATACCTTGACGATGCTCTTTCGTAATTTGTTAACAAGTGTTTCACAACAATGCAGAGTATCTGTGGGAGCCCTGCATGATGCTATGCATGTTTGTTTTGTAAGTTCACAATGTTTACTGAACACTTATTGTTTATGTATGTTCATGTATGAATGAGATACTTCAATAAAATGTTTAAAAAATATTCACAAATAAACAGAAACTAAAAGAATTCACAAAAAAGAATCAGACTTTGCAGGAAGCATTAAAGAGAGCCTTATAGCCCAAAAGACAGGAGAGAGACTTGGAGGAAAGTGTAGAAGGGAAGACTATCAGAAAAGATAACCAAAAGGATAAAGAGATGAAAATAAGCTATGACATATGAAAGTCAAAGAATAAAATGGGGGAAGCGGGTGTGGCTCAGTGGATAGAGGCCCCGTTTACCATATGGGAGGCCCGGGTTCGCGTCCCGAGGCCTCCCTGTGAGGGCACGCCGGCCTGAGCGGTGTGGTGGGCTGATGCAGCAACCTCACGGCAGGAAGCGGGTGTGGCGCAATGGACAGAGCACCCGTTTACCATATGAGAGGCCCCAGGTTCGCTTCCCGGGCCTCCTTGTGAGGGCAGGCCGGGTCGCACAGCGCCATGGGCTGATGCGGCAAGACC
>JAQZBX010080760.1:0-13784 GCA_029593785.1 Cabassous unicinctus | reverse complement strand
TTTGGCATAAATCCTGGCCATAATTATTTCTAATAAAAATCTTAAAAATCAACTGTGAAATATATTTTATAAATATTTTTTCTCCACCTGCTGTTATTTATAAAAATCCAAAAGAAATGTAAAGCCCAAAGTTGCCCCTTAATCAAATTTGCTCTTTTTCCTCCATTGATGTGCTGTGCTATGGTTTGTTATTTTAAGGTTGCTGAGGAGTACCAGTATGATGATAGTGTAGATTTTTTAAAAAATAGAAAAAACAACATCAGTACACCTATTCACAATGCAAAAGATACAGGAAAGTCTAATTTGACAGGATTCTTTTCTCTTTAATGACCTGTTTTCAATACTCAAAACTAGTTTTCCCAGCTAGATTTTAGTATGCATGAGGATACCCAGTTCTTCACTCCAACAAACCCCTATCTTTTAGCTTAAAATAAAAAACTAAGTCTAACAAAGACCTGAAAAAATATCTACACAGAACTTATTGAGGAAAATGAAAGGAGACTTAAATAAATGAAAGGATAACTATAATCATGGTTTGGAAAACTCAGTATTATGAAATTATTAATGTTCCCCAAATCGACCTAAAGATTCAGTAAAATCTCAATCAAAATCCTAGCAAGCTCTTTGTTAGAAAAGATCCTAAAATGTATATGACAATTTAAAAGACCAAGAAAAGCTAAAACACCCAAAGAACAAGGTGGAAGGATCTGTTCTCCATGTATCAAGACTTCTTATAAAGCAATAGTAAATAATGCAGAGTTGTGTTGGTAAAAAAAAAATAGACAACAGACCGAGACAATAAAATAGAAAGCCCAGAAAGAGACCCATGCACTCATGGACACTGCTCTTTAATAGTGGCACTGTAGAGCAATAGAAGAGATGGTGTTATGCCAATTAGATATCCAGATGGAAAAAAATGGCAACAACTGAAAATTCCATCAGTGGTAAAATGGATAAATACATTGAAGTGTCTTCATAGACTAGAATGCTATTCAGAGAAGAGTATGAATAAAGTACAGCAATACACATCATAGACAAATCTCCAAAAACAATGATAAGCCTAAGAAACCTGTCTCGGAAGAGTGCATACTGAATGGTTCCATGTATAGAAGTTCAAAAACAGGCAAAACTAAATTATAAGTATGCATGCTCGGGGATAAAACTATAAAGAAAAGCCAAGATGTGATTATCATAAAAGTCAGAATAGTCACTTTTGAGGAGGAGGAAGGACGTAGTAATGATTGGAAGAGGTACAAGAGGAGCCTCTAGGCAGCTGGTAATATTCTATTTTTTGGCTTGGATGGTGAGTACACATTTTCTTTGTGATTAATCATTGAGTTATATATTTTTGTTTTATGGCCTTTTCTGTTAAATTTCACAATAAAGAAACAACAATAAACTGAAAACTATTGAAAAGGCAATTAGGTTAACTGTCTGACAAAATGTAATTAATAGTAAGTAGTATCCTCAAGTCTAGTTGGGAAATAGGAAAGTCCCAGCTACCAGATTTGTCTGTAGTGCTATACAATGTTTCTTTTGTATTTTATCAAATCCTGAAACTAGCGATTCATTTAAAGCAATACCTTAATATAGATTCTTAGCAAGCAAGCAGAAAACAAAGTAATTAAGAAATTAAGTGCATATCTGGTAAAAGGGCAAGTAAGAATTGTTCACTAAAATCAATAAGAAAGGTGATATAAACACTCACACAGACATACAAAGTCAGTTAATTGATCACAACACCATCTTCTCCACTATTTGTGTTTCCAAACTGAGCCATTACAACTTCAAATACTGACTGGGGATGGATTTGGGCTTGTGTCAGATACACTGAGGGATGGAGAAATGATCAAAAGCAGATCCTTTCCTAAGAGCTTCTAGTCTATTTGTAGAGACAAGACTACTGCAGATGCAATAAGTTGCAAAACAGTCTAGGTGCCATTTATTCGTTTGGTCATTTGCTTATTCAACAAAGACATACTGACCTCCTGCCTGCCATAAATTAAGCATTTTTCCAAGAGAGTAAACGAGTATAAAGATGAATAGGACAGAGTTCTTGTCTAGTGTTAGACCAGAGGATCTATAGAATTCAGAGAAGGGAGAGAGGCAGCAAGGCCCTAAGGAGACAAAGAATCAAGGAATACTTGTGGAGGATACAGGACCTGAGCTAAGCTTTCAGTGGTAGATAGAATTTGGATAGAGTCAAGGCCAAAAGTGGGAATGGACATGGTGTGTTGATGAGTTCCCTCTGACCAGAACAAAAGTTCAAGTAGGAAAATTATTGGAAATAAGGATGGATTAGTTTTTAGTTTAAAAACCTAGCAGAGAAAAGATAAAAAAAGAAAAATAACATTAAAAAACAAAACAAAACAAAAAACCTAGCAGAGGAGTCTAGAATTCAGACAGTAAAACAACAGGAATGAATTGTGGGCTTTTTACACATGAGAAATGTCAAAGCATACCCATAATTATCTTTACTCTCCATTTCCTAAAGCTGACAAGCACCCACTGAGAATACATTTATGGTAGATGTGCACAGTGGTTAGCAGCATGAGTTCCAGAGTCAGACTGCTCAGGTTTGAACCTGCCTCCACCACTTACTAACTCCAGGTCACCTTAAATACTTTCCCCATCTATAAAATGGGATAATAATAGTATTGCCTCATAGATTTTTTTGTGATGGCTAAATGAATTAATCCACATAATGTGATTAGACCAATGCCTAGCACAAAATAAACACTATATAATGTAGCTATAATAATAACACGATATATTATATAATATAATATAATATGTAAATAATTATTATCTGTTTTATGTTCAGTATTACCCTAAACACTGTGGGCGATTCATTTTTAAGTCCTTGCCCTCAAAGACCTTATAATCTGCTTTGAGGATCTGGGTCTGGGGGTGGGGCAAGTTGTTACTAAAGTGTACAGTGAAGAATACTTAATATCATGAGGAAATGTTCACAATATAAGCAATAAGAAATTTTAAAATCTCTTTTAAGGAAGCTACAACACAGAACATAAAGTATAATCCCAAATATGTTGCTTGGAAAGTACGCACATGATTCCAGAAATTCTAGAAAATACCGGTGACCATCTCTGGGTAGAAGGATTATGAGTGATTATAAGAAGCATTATGGGACTGTAAGAAGCAGAGCTTGGAAGAGAGGCAATAGATTGAATGAATTTCACAGGCTTTGGATGGCAAAGATGTAGACCTCTTAGCTAAACCTTTCATCATCTGTACAAACTTGAGAAATTTTTTTTAAGTTTCTTGGCCTCTGTTTCTTCATTTATAAAATGGAAGAGTGTCTGACACATAGTAGGTGCTTTACACATAGGGATTATTATTTCTGAAAGAGGAAAAACTCCTTCCCTCATAGCGTTCATAGCATATATCGCGAGTCACGCAGAATACCATCATAAATGCCAGTCTGTGCCAATGGCTACTCAGTATAATCAGTGCTAAAATGAGATCAACCTTGCTCTCAGACATTTTAAAATGCTCAATGATGTGCAAGGCAGTAGAAGACTATATTTGTTTACTCAATCATTTGATAAGAATTCCTGCTGAAAATCTGAATTTGCTGTGCTCCGTGCTGGGTGGTAGAACTGGTAGACATCTTGCTTGTCATGAAGCATAAGATCAATATTCATTTTTCATCAATTTGTTTATTCATTCATTCAACAGCTATTCATGAATTGTGTTCACTGTGCTAAGCAATGAATATGACATTGGTTTATTCCCAATCCATTTCTTCTGGCTTCTTACAGAAATTACAGTTGTTTCTGCTTGTGGTTTCAAAAGAAACCTAAAATTATATTTACCTTAGACTATAAATAGCATTGGAATAAGCACAAGGCAAATAAATTCCCACTGATCAAATCCTAGCAGCTCCTATATGACATTTCAATCCTTTCATGCTGTTTTTGAGCTATTTGAGTCAAGGTATTTTGGGTTTGTTTATTTTAAAAGCCAACATCAGACATATTTTGTCACAGTCTCAGTCAACATTGGAAGTTAAAGAAAAGCTTTTATTTAATCCAAAAGGCTCTTATTTAATAAATAGTCTTAGGGACAGATAACCAGAACTTGAATGAAGAAAAACGAAAGATATAGAGAATCTCTTTTTCTTCATAGCAGTTTTTCAGATGATACCTATTTCTAAAAACCCATCCAGAAATAGATTCAAGGAATGCTCCTCTTACAAAAATTTTGCCACCCATCTATAAAGGTATTCTTCACGAGTTGTATTAGCAAAAAGCTTAAAACAATCTAAATATAGATTGAATAGTAGAAGACTAGTTAAACAACTATTGCATTTGTACAAAATGGAGTCATTTACAGCTATTGAAATTATAATAGAGTCAATTTTAATGACAAGTTCTGTAAGATAAATTGTTATGTAAGTCAAATTACAAAATAATATTCATAAGACATTTCAATTTCACCATTTTGACCCACTTATTTTCATCGTTGAGGAAATATTGACCCTGAGGATGCTTATAATACAAACATTTTTACCAGAATTAGGCCAGCATTGATAACATTTCATCAAGAAAGTAGTTCCCAGAGCAAATACTACTAAACCAAATTATTTTCTTGATCATAATACCACAACAGTCATTTTCAACTCTCTTCCCATTTTCTTACTATTTAACAGATTATTTCACTGGTATTGGCTCTTTTCCACTTAAATTTTAATATTATAATTTGATCCATCAATAAATTTTTTATCAAATCAATTTTTATTGACTTCCTTTTTATCTTTGTGAGATTTCTTTTGTGGTCATTAGTTCTACCAAGTTCCATATTCCTGAGGCAGATATTTGCAGTTCTAAGTGTTGCCAGGAAGATCTTGTTTTTTCATTAATTTTTTTGTTTATAACAAATTTTACTATGTGCAATTTATGGGACATTGTTAATTTATTCCATGGACATTATTTTTGCCAATAATATTTAATGCAATATTGTATTATTTCTTAGTTATTCCATTTGAAAATTATAAGTAATTTAATAGAGTAAAGGAAAGGGAAAGAGGTCAAAAGAAAATAAGCGGAAGAAGGTGAATGGAAGAGAGGAAGAAGGCAAGAAAAAATAAGGAAAAGGGAGACAAAAAGCCATCCAAAAATAATAGAGACCAATCAATATCTGAGTAGTCAAACAGTGGGATCAAAATGGGTGGAAGTAGAATAATACTGAAATATAACTTAATAATGCTATCCCTGCAAGTTTAATCATGCTAGTGCTTTCCTTTGAAGAGATAAACTCCTAAAAGTCTTCTCCAGAACACTTCTGTATTTCTTACTTTCAATCTCCCTGCATACTGATCTGCATCAGAGAAGCAATGAATTCTCCACGTCTATGAAGGATCTTTCTAGATGACCATTTTATAGCCAGTTAAAATACATCATATATAATATTGTTTGCTATACATGATATCGAGTTAGCCTGAGGTTGTTCATCAACATGACTGACTACTTTTGACCTCAGTCTGTTTGGGGTAAGCAGAGGTTCAGGTGGATATCCAACATCACATCTCTAAATATAAAATTCTTCTTCCATGAGGTCAAAGAAATGGCTAAAATCAAAATAGTGAGTAAATCAAATCCTGGGTGTTGATGTGTAATAAAGGTCAAGGACATGGTAGTGAACAAAGGGGTCAGGAGAAAAAACAAAATGAGGTGGAGCAGATAAGATATGAGAACAAGGTTGGCATCTCCCAGTTGATATATTTACTTTACTGGGCCATTCTGAAAACCAAGATAGGATCGAAATTGACAGCCCTTTTTCCCAGTCCCCACAATTTAACTTTACTGCCACAAATTATAATACACACCAATGGTATTCAAATCCCTCTCCTCTTTTCTTAAGACATGGACTCTTAAATTCTCATGCAAAAGCCTAATTTTTTTAATCACGAAAAGGCACTCTTCTGGAGTTATAGTGTGGGATGAGTAGAACATGGTTGGGATATGAATCCTACACACTTGGAATCACTGCATTTCCCCATTCTTAGTGTTTCATATTGACCACAGAAGGAGCCCTATAGAACCCAGTTTGAACCCCACTGATTTAGATTCTATGTGCTATATTCCAGAATCTTTGAAGGTAAAAGTTACAAGTAACCTTGTTAGGATAAAAATGCCACTGTTTTATCAGGACTTTGAAAGTCGGACCAACCTATTAATTTTTAGGGTTTGTTTTATTGTTTTTTATTTTTAGTTAAAAACTTAAATTGTAAGCATTTCTTTCAAATTCACCATTGAGGGAAGCGGATGTGGCTCAAGCGATTGGGCTCCTGTCCGCCATATAGGAGGTCCAGGGTCAATTCACAGGCCTCCTGGTGAAGGCAAGCTAGCCTGTACAGCGAGCTGGCCCAAGCGGAGTGCTGGCCTACGCAGGAGAGCTGGCACAGCAAAATGACACAACAAAAAGAGACACAGGGGAGAGACAGTAAGAGACACAGAAGACCAGGGAGCTGAGGTGGCACTAGAGATTAGAACACCTCTCTCCACTCTGGAAGGTCCTAGGATCAATTCCTGGTGCCACCTAAAGAGCAGACAAGCAGACACAGAAAAACACACAGCAGATTGACACAGAGAGGAGACAGCAAGCACAAAACAACTGGGGGGGGGGGGCGGTAGGAATAAATAAATAAATCTTTAAAACAAAAAAATTCACCATTGATACTTTAATTTAGATTATTTCTTAATGACGATAGCCAACACATACATAGCAGCTTCTTTTTCCTGACAATGTTCTAAGTGCTTTACATATATTAACATATGTAATCCTCTCAACAACCCTGAGAAGTTAATCTTCATTTTAGAGATGAAGAAACTGAGACAGAGAAAGGTTAAATAACTTACCCAAGGTCACACACCTTGTAAGTGAAGTGGAAATATATCAAAATCATAATCTGATGCATAAGGGTAAATTTTCCTGGCCTGGGTTTCAGCAATGGATTCTTAGATATGACACCAAAAGCACAAGCAACAAAAGAAACAATAGATAAATTGGTCTTCATCAAAATTAAAAGCTTTTCTGAATCAAAAGACATTATCAAGAAAGTGAAAAAACAACCTACAGAATGGGAGGAAATAGTTGCAAATGATACATCTAATAAGAGTTTAATATCCAGAATATATAAAGAACTTTTACAACACAATAATAAAAAGACAAACCACCCAATTAAAAAATGGGCAAAGGACTTGAGGAGTTATTTTCCAAAGAGGATACATAACTGACCAATAAGCATATGAAAAGGTGCTCATCATCATTAGCCATTAGGGAAATGCAAATCAAAACCACAATGAAATACCACTTCACACTCACAAGGATGGCTATTATTTTTAAAAATGGAAAATAAGAGTGTAGGACAGGCTGCAGAGAAATTGGTACTCTAGGGCATTATTAGTGTGAATGTAAAATTGTCCATCCTCTATAGAAAACAATATGGAAATTCCTCAAAAAGTTAAATCTAGAATTACCATTTGACCCAGCATGCCATTCCACTTCTAGGTATATTCCCAAAGAAAGTGAAAGCAGGGTCTCAAACAGATACCTGTACACCAATATTCATAGCAGCATTATTCACAATAGCCAAAAGGTGGAAACAACTCAAGTGTCCATCAATGAATGAATGGATATACAAAATCTGGAACATATACACAATGGAGTATTTTTCAGCCACAAGAAGGAATGAAATTCTGAGACATGCAGCAACATGGAATAACCTTGAAAACATTATTTTGAGTGAAATAAGCAAAGCACATAAGGACAAATATTGTATGATGTCCCTCATGAGACATAACTAGAGACAGCAAATTTGCAGACAGAAAGTAGATTAAAGGTTATCAGGGTTTGGGGAGGGGAAAGGGTAGTTTTGCTTGCCGGGTCTCTTGGATTGCTGAGGCTGCCGTGACAAACACCACACAATGGGTTGTCTTAGAAAATAGGAACCTTTTGTCTCACAGTTTTGGAGGCAAGAAGCCCAACATCAAGGTATTGGCAGACCTTGCTTTCTCCCAGAGTCTGTGGCGTTCTAGCAATCTTCTGTCACATGCGATCTCGCTCTCCTTGTGTCTGCTCCCTGGATTGCAGCTGATCACTGGCTTCTACTTCCATATCCGATTTCCTTTGTTTATAAGGACTTGAGCCACATGGGTTAAGGTTCACCCTGATTCAATGTGAGCTCATCTAAAAGGGATCTTCAAAAATTTTATTCACAAGAGTGAATCTTAACTAACAGCAACATCTTCAGAGATCTTATTTCCAAATGGGTTTGCACCCACAGTACCAGGGTTTGGGACTTGAACATGTCTTTATGGGGGGCATGATTTAATCACCCACAATGGGTATAGAGTGTTTGTAAATAATTTTAAAACAATAATAAATAAATAAATAATCCATTAATGTTCCATTAATAGGAGTAAGAAATTATGTTTGAAACCAGTTATAGCTTCTTCAGTGATTACCAAGTCATACTGAATCTTCTTAAGAGCCAACCCAAACAATTCCCATAGAGTCATGGAAATTAATTATACTTAAGTCATAGAAGCTCATGAAAATGTGGTCTGAGTGATCCAAGATCTTTGTAGGAGTCTTTGAATCTTGGTAAATTCATTTTAGAAATGAGTAATCTATCAATAATATTTGCCTCATGAAGTCTTCTAATACAATCCACTGATGGAAATAGCTATTCCAAAATACTTTTTCTAAATTTTGCAAAGAGCTACAGGGGAAATAAAAGTATAAGATATTGTGACCAAAAATAAATAAAAAAACAAATAAGTAATTAAATAATATTGTCACCATCACAGGCTTACAAAACATAAATCAATAGAGAAAAGTATGAGAAGATGTTGTGACTAGATTAAAATGTAAGTGTTATGGAAAGTTAGTGTGGGTAGAAATTATCAACAAGGGCTAATATTTTACCTGGATTTTGAAGAACCTGTAGAATTTCATCAATTTATTTAATAATCAACAAATGTTTATTGAGTGCTTAACAATATTAGCTTTAACCTAGATTTTTAAGAACTACCATAATTTTATTAATTCATTCAAAAGTCAACAGTTTGGGAAGCAGGTGCGGCTCAATGGATAGAGCTCCCGTTTACCATATGGAAGGCCCCGGGTTCGCTTCCCGGGGCCTCCTTGTGAGGGCAGGCCGGCCGGCCTATGCGGCGCGGTAGGCTGATGCAGCAAGACCTCACAGCAGGAAGTGGGTGTGGCTCAATCGATAGAGCCCCCGTTTACCATGCGGGAGGCCCCGGGTTCAGTTCCCGGGGCTCCCTTGTGAGAGCAGGCCGGCCCCGCTTGGCGTGGTGGGCTGATGCAGCAGGACCTCACAGCAAGGGGGAGATAAGCAGACATGGAAGAAACACACAGCGAATGGACACAGTAAAACACAAGCAGCAAGGGGGTGATAAATAAATAAATAAATAAATCTTTTTAAAAAGTCAACAGTTATTTATTGACTGCCTGACAATAATAATAGCTAACAGTATCTTCAGTGTTGGTCATACAGAGGTAAACAGGACAGAAAATGTTTCTGCTCTCTTAAAGCTTATATTCTAATGGAAAAAGACATTGGATAAGCAAATGAATAAATAAGAAAAGCACTACATTGTGATAAGCGTTATGCAAAGATAAGGTGATATGATAGCCAAAGTCTGGGTGGCTGCTTTAGATTGAGCAGTCAGGGAAGCATCCTTAAAGATGTGATATTTATGCTGAGACCTGAACAACAAAAGATGATGAAGGTGAGAGGAAAGAACATTCCACGTAGAAGGAAAGGAGAGTAGAAAGGCCCTATGGTGTGGTCAGACTGGCCTTATCCCTAGAACAGAAGGAGAGCCAGTGTGGCAAGAGCATCATGGTTAAAGGAGAGTGATGAGAAATAGATCTAGAGTTATGGGCCTGTTATAGGGCAATGATGAATTAGATTAGTGAGAGGTACTAATAAACAGATTATAAGAATAATCCCATAGAATAGATGTTATTTTAAAGACATAAAAGGACAGTTTGCTACCGGAACATAGAAGCACCTAACCTAGACTAGGAAAGGAGATATTCACTTTAAGCCCTAAAAGATGAGAGGAGTTGACCAAAGTAGGATCCAAAGGCATTCTGAAGAAAGGTCTAGAATAGCAAATAGTTCATTGCAGCTAGATCCTAGAGTCTGAGGCAGGAGTGTGGTGCATGATGAGCCTGGATACATAGACAAGGGCCAGGTGAGAGTCACCAAGAACTCAAAACAACCTAAAGTTAATTTTTTTAAAACTGAGTAGATCAAACAAACACAATGGCACAGATACAACACATGTAAATACCTTAGAATGTGGCACTCAAGAGTCTAGTGTTCTAGAAAATGAAACCCTTTACTTTATTTTTATTCCCCTCACACACCAGAAAAAAAAAAAATTAAAAGAAGATACAAGTCCTTTGCCAAGCTCAGTCACAAGATTCAGTCCTTGTCTGGAAATTTCTTCCATTTGATTAATTCTTGCGAAATAGCCAGAGGATCCCCACTGCACTGTTTACCAAATATTCCAGTGCCCCTCCCTGAAGGAGAATTATATATCACCCTAGTGTTGACCTCAGTAGTGGCCATGTGACTTGCTTTAGCCAATGATATATGAACCAATATGTGTCACTTTTTTAGCCAGACACTTTTAGAGCCTGCAAGTAGTTTGGCAGGTTTCTTTTCCTCCTCTTACAATGACCAATAGTGTCCAGACAGAGGCTGCTCCATCAGACGACAAGGAGCAGAACAACAGCCAATCTGGAAAGGAGATGTAGTATAACAGTGAAATCAGAGTACACATCAGTGAGATTTTGGGACTGTTTGTTACTGCAGCACAAAATAGTCTAGCCTGACTGATATATTCACAAACTTCTAGAGAAGAAGATATGAGGCAAAGGGTTCTGAGGATATGCCTTATACTTGTAACCTTTTGGTCAGGTGAACATCAAGGCTTACTTTACTCAGGAATTTCCCCCACAGATTTTTCATCAGAACCATGGAAATGAAGCATATTGAATTTTACATTTTCACTCTCTCCGTGCTCGTGACCAAACAATTCAGAACTAATGACTAACTACTCCAACCAAAAAAAAATTTTTTTTAATGTGTGACATGGGATGTAGGCAGCCTGTCTATGCTCCGTTTTCACAGCCCACAGCTATAAATAATACCATTAGGAATGCACACATTGCCTTAGATGGAAGGCAAAAAGAAAAGCACTTTCTCTGATAGTTTAGCAACACATTCAGATTTCATGTCTCAAAGTAAAAATAGGCCTAACAAATGAATTAAATTTGGAAGCTGAGTTGAAGTGAAGCACACTGGCATTATGAAACATGCTGTAGGAGGAAAGAGAGACTTATAAGGTGCTATAATTTCTCTGCTGGTGAGCAGGGAAGAAGGGTAGAAAAAAGGATTTTCCTGAGGTATAAAAATAATCACCAAGATTTTGAAGTTTAAGATATTATCCTTATTAAACTGATAACCAAAAAGGAACTCTGAAAACCATACAGCCTTCAGCAAAGGATAAAATAAATCTCAACACAGAAGATGGGGTTTTCTTCCGTGTACTTTCATAATCAGGAAAAAAAAAAAGGATACAAAAAACAGATATCTAAGAAGGTCTAAAAAAATACATAAACGTCCAAGTCACTAGCTGATTTGTTTTGTTTTGTGTTTTGAGGTACCAGAGGCCGGGAATTGAACCAGAAACCTCACATGTGGGAAGCCAGCGCTCAACCACTGAGCCATATTGGCTTCCCTGAGTTGGTTTCCTCGCTTGTTTTTGCTTGTTGCTTGTTTTTGTTTTTCAGGAGGCACCGCAACCAAACCCAGGACTTCCCATTGGGAAGTGCAAGCTCAACTGCTTGAGCCACATCTGCTCCCCTGCTGATATGTTTTGATTGTTAAGATTTTTGCCTTTATAAGTTTCAATAAAACCCACCCTTCCCTCTTATGCAATTTTTTATTTCTTTTTTTTAATTTGAGAAGTTGTGAGTTAACAAAACAATCATGGGTACCATATATTGTCCCACCATGAACAATTTTCAGTGTTGTTTTTAATGGCTCTTGTACCTGAGCAAAGGAATTGTGAGGAGATGTTCTATCTTCCAAAAGCCAAAAATTAAAATAAAATAAGACATCAACATTTATTAATGCTGAAGTCCAAGGTAAGATTATTCTTTACCCTACACCATACATAAACTAAAAATACTAACTTACCTTCCTACTTCAAATTATATGCTATCTCTATCAAAGTATAAAATGTATTTAACAGTAGATTGTAAACTCCTTGAGGTGAAAACCATTTCTTGCTTTCCTTTGACTCCCCCTCAGGGCCTATATAGTACAGTGGCTAACACCCAAAAGGTATTAGTGCTAGTAACACTTTTTTTTAAGTTCAATTGAGTGGCTTTTCTCCATCAGCCTTTCTTTGCTCTAAGTGGTCTACTACCAATGGAAATTAATGCAACTTTCATGCCAGCAAAACATCAGCAGACAATGACAGCACATCCTAACTCTATGTCTAAATCTGTGGGCCAGAAATGTTTCCTAAACGGCACAGCTGGCATCATTAGTGAGTGAGAATAACTCAATTTAATCACTTCACTGAAGAGCTGGAGAACTGCCTTTATTGGCCAATGGTTCCATGGCCACAGTGATTTGCCCAGCTCTTAGTTCCCCAAGACCAGCCCCTAAATACAGATGAGGACTTTTCAAGAGATCCAGCTGGCTTTGGTACACAATGGAGTTGACTCACAGCAGCAATCATGAGAAAGTAGAGGGCTCTCAGGTTAACTGTAGGAACAGGCCTGGACCAACTGATTCCTCGATGTCCAGACAATCCTTGTGGTCAAGCCTGCCAAGCCTAGAGTACATAAGTAATCTGTCATCCCATGCAGTCAACAATGGTTGTGCAAGTCCTTAACCATCATAACTATGCAAGGGCTTCTTGATTAATTTGTGAATCGTTCTCTTCTGATGCTTCAAGGTCAGACTGCATGTTGTCACAAAGTACAGTTTTAATACTGTCAACAGAAGTGTTAATAGTAAGAAACAGTATTTTATTTTTATTAATGTACTAGCAGAGATTTCTAGCAAGCTGGAAACCCCAATTTTTCTGGTTGGCAATGCCTTTTTCTAGTTAGCTGTAAAGTGGCTCAGCAACAAGATCAAAATAGAGATAAAATTAAGCAGACTAGGGTTGGCAATCTTGTTTGTTTTTTTAGAGTGTACATGCCATAAACTGTATAGTTTTTACTTAGGGTTTAGTGACTTCAGGTTCTTTTATGCAAAGACTTAAGGCAAAATCAGAAGTTTCAAACTCACATTACGTTCATTAACTGATTGAACAAACATTAAAGAATGCTTACTATGTATCAAATACTGGGTTGAGCAGCAAGATATAATGATAAACAGGGAGCAGATGTAGTTCAAGTGGTTAAATGCCTGCTTCCTATGTATGGGGTCCCAGGTTTGATCCCCAGTACCTCCTAAAAAAAAAAAAAAAAGACATAATGATAAACAACTGAATAAAGTGTTATTACAAGTATGTAATGTGAATATTCTCGCTGTCCTGATTTTGTGATAATCAGGGTAGGCTAAACATTCACTATATTAGAAACCACGCATGTGTCCCCAGACCTAGTCTTTCTCCTTAGGTCTGGTTTTTAGAATGCCGATGACAAACTAAGCCTGATTTATTATATGACCATCCTGTATGGGAAAAGACTGTAACTCT
>JAQZBX010080759.1:0-13778 GCA_029593785.1 Cabassous unicinctus | reverse complement strand
CCTGGCAAACGTCGGCAGCTGTCTTGCTCCAACACGTGGCAATGGACTTTGGTGAGAGAAGAAACTTAACGCTTTATGGCCTGGTATCTGTGGACTTCTACCCCAAATAAATACCCTTTATAAAGAAAGACCAACCCATTTTTGGTATTTCACATTAGCACCCCTTTGGCTGACTAATACAGCCACTATTAAAAAGACAGAGAACTACAAGTGTTAGAGAGGATGTGGAGAGACAGGAATGCTTATTCATTGTTGGTGGGATTGCAGAATGTACAGCCACTGTGTAGAACTGTTTGGCAGTTCCTAAAGAAGTTGAATATAGATTTGCCACATGACCTGGCAATACCACTACTGGGTATATACTCAGAAGAACTGAGAGCAGTGACATGAACAGACACCTGCACATCGATGTTCACAGTGGTGTTATTCACAATTGCCAAAAGTTGGAAACAACCCAGGTGTCCATCAACAGACGAATGGATAAACAAACTGTGGTCTATTCACACGATGGAATATTATGCAGCTGTAAGGAGAAATGAAGTTGTAAAGCATATGACAACATGGATGAACCTGTAGGACATTACTTGGAGTGAAGCAAGCCAGACATAAAAGGAAGAATACTGTAGGACTGTGCTATTATAAATTAAATATATTGTGTAATCTCATGGAGTTAATAATTTGACAATGGGTCACCAGAAAATAGAATGAGGTTAGAGAATGGAAAGTTGAGGGTTAACTTGTGCAGAACTGGTAAAAAGGATGTGTGATAATCTTTGGAAATGAATAGAAAAGGTGAACACCAATTATAATGTTTGTATCTAGCAGTACTATTATGTGGGTATGAAAGTGATTTAAAAGTCTAAGGTCATGTATATCACTAAAAGGAAAGCTAAAAAATGTAACATGGGACTGCATAGCATAGTAAAACCGCATGTGACATATGAGAATGGATAAAACTGCACATATAAGACCATTTTTCTTTGAAGTTGAACAAATGTACGTTAATACTACAAGATGTTAATATCAAATAAAAAAACACATTATGCTAAGTGAAAGGAACCAGACACAAAGTAACTGTATGATTCCATTTACATAAAATGTAAATATAAATCAATTTATAAAGATGAAATTAGATTAGGATTCTGTAGGTATGGGGAAGGACTGCTAATGGATGTAGAGTTTCTCTTTTTGGAGTAATGAAATTGTTATAAAATTTTTTGTGGTAATGAATGCACAACATTGTGATTATACTAAAAGCCACTGATTCTACACTTTGGAGAGATTGTATGGTATGTGAATATATCTCAATAAAACTGCTTAATAAATAAATAAATAAATATTCAAGAATATCCAGAAATAGCAGCTATGTACAGCAGGAGAAGCATAGAGAGATTGAGAGGTGAAGAATTTTCTTGTCTGTCAGCTTTTTATTATTATTATTATTACTAATGAAAATGCTCTAATAATGATTGAAGTGATGAATGCACAACTATGTGATTGTACCAAATAGCATTATTGCTCACTCTGGATGAATTGTATGCCTTATTAATATGCATCAATAAAACTGATTTGTTTAAAAAAAAATCAGGCAGTTGTATGTATTCATAATGAATAAAACATGCAAAAGGCCTTTTGTAAACTCTAATATTGCACATATATGGAAAGTAGTCTGGCCACAAGGAAAATTTAAAAATTTGCTTTAACTTTTATAAAAATTTGAAATTAAATGCTCTATTCTAAATACAGGAAAACCCCCAAAAGAGCTAGAATAAAATAAATTTGTTAATAAAAACAAAAACAAGGTGATATGATAATTATAGAAAGCTTAGAATAGGAGACCTGTGAAGGCATCTCAAGGATGATTTAGGTAAAGACACAAACAATAATGAAGGAACCGGTAAACAAAATCCTGGAGAAAAGGCATTCCAGGCAGACAGAATGGCTAAGCAAGGAAACGCTTGTTCCTGGGAAAAAAGTAAGAAAGCCAGTGTGGCAGGAGATTTGGTGGAAAAGGAGAAAAGCAGAATGAGATAAAGAGGGAGATGTGTGGCAGGGTTATATTATGAAAGGTCTTGAAGGCCATGGTAACGAGTTTACATTCACACTGGGAAGGCGCTGGAAGGTTTTAAGCAGGACAATATCATGTTCTTAATATTGTTTGCAAAGATCATTCCAAGAACTAACACAAAAGCAAAAACACTTTCAGATTCACAGGCAATAATTAGAAACTGGCAAGAGGAAGCTAAAAGTATATGCTGAATAAAGCAGCTCCTATACAGAGATGCTATTCTGTTCACTCTATGATGAATAATCACAGAAATAGAGGAAATTAGAATATAATATTTGCATCAAATAATGGCATTTAAAGTAAAGTGCTACCTTAATACAATCACTTAACTAATAAGTATACTCTCCCTCTTTATATAAAAACAGATGTCCGAAGTTCCACAGGCACAAAATGTAGTAAAGAAGAGTTGAGCAATGAATTAATGAGCTAACTTTATTAGTCACACATTCAAAGTGTTCCTCGGTATATAAACTAGGCCTTTTAGACGTGTGCTATCCAGTATGGTAACCACTATTCATCTGTATATATTATTAATCCAAACTGAAAAGCGCTGTAGGTATAAAATACACGCCAGGTTTCAAAGAATTAATATGAAAAATAAGAATGGAAAATAACTAAATTTTTATATCGATTACATGGTGAAATAATATTTTTTTAATATATGGGATTACAAAATATATATTATCAAAGTTAATCTCACCTTTTCTTTTTAATTATAAAAAGTGGATATAAGAAAATTTAAAATTACACATGTAGACCACATATTCCTATTGGATGGTGCTATTCTAGGCTTCTGATACATAAAAGTGTATCTATGGACCAGCAGCACTGGCATCACACAGAGCCTGTTAGAAATGCAGCATTTTAAATCCCAGACCTACTAAATCAGAAACTGCATTTTAATAAGATTCCCAAGAGATGTGTATTCACATTGATGTTAAAGAAGCATTGTTTTAGATAATACTTTATTTTTAAGCACTTACACATACTCAACAACAATGCTTATGACACTTTATGGTTTTTGGAATGAAAAAGACAGTATTAAACATTATTGTAAATTAAACATTTACAGCATTGTAGCACAGGGTAACAAGTGCTGTTAAAGAAGAATGTGGCAAATACAACTAAAGCATCAAAAAAAGAACACGTAGAGCTGTTTAAAAGACTGTATAAGAAAGGGATTACTGGGAAGTTCCCTCCATCTCTGGGTTCTAGACCCTCCGAGCTAATGTTCATTAATAAGAGTTTCCAAAAAAAAACAAAAAGAGTTTCCTTGGTCATCAAATGTTTTCTCCTAGATTAATTAAAGGCTTGAGACTCTGAATCTAAATCTAGCTGGTGCAATTTAACTGAGATCCAGCAATTGTGCCCACGCTATGTTTGAAATATAAATTGACTTTCAAATACATTTAAGAGAATTTATAGGTTACTTTGTTTGGGTAGCCCTTGGACCATAAGTGTCTGGCCAGTCTTTTTTTTAATTTGTTTTGAACAAATTAATAATTGAAAATATAAACAATTAAAAACTAAAAATTAAGCACAGATGAATAAATATATACATTTCTCAATTAAATGTAATGGCTACAAATAACTTTTTTTTTTAATCAAACAATATGTTACACAATATATTTGGTTCACAGTAACTCATTCATATAGTATTTGTCCTTTTGTGTCTGGCTTGCTTCGCTCAACATAATGTCCTCCAGGTTCATCCATGTTGTCATATGCTTTATGACTTCATTACTTCTTACAGCTGCATAATATTCCATTGTGTGAATAGACACAGTTTGTTTATCCATTAGTCTATTGATGGACACCTGGGTTGTTTCCACCTTTTGGCAATGGTGAATAATGTTGCTGTGAACATCGGTGTGCAGATGTCTGTTTGTGTCACTGTTCTCAGTTCTTCTGGGTATATACCCAGTAGTGGTATTCCTGGGTCATATGGCAAGTCTATATTCAACTTCTTTAGGAACTGCCAAACAGTCCTCCATAGTGGCTGTACCATTCTGCATTCCCACCAACAGTGAAGAAGTGTTCCAATCTTTCACATCCTCTCCAACACTTGTAGTTGTCTGTCTTTTTAATAGTGGCCATTCTGATAGGTGTGAAGTGATATCTCACTGTAGTTTTGATTTGCATTTTCCTAATCATGAGAGATGTTGAGCATTCCTTCATGAGTTTTTTTGCAATTTGTATTTCTTCTTTGGAGAAATGTCTATTCAAGTCTTTTTGCCCATTTTTTAATTGGGTCGTTTGTCTTTTTATTGTTGAGTTGTAACATCTTTATATCTTGGATACTAAACCCTTATCAGATACGTGATTTCCAAATATTTTTTCCCATTGAGTTGGCTGCCTTTTCACCCTTTTGACAAAGTCCTGTGAGGTGCAAAAGTGTTTAATTTTGAGGAGGTTCCATTTATCTATTTTTTCTTTCATTGCACGTGCTTTGGGTGTAAGGTCCAAGAAACCACCACCTACTACAAGGTCTTGAAGATGTTTCCCTATATTTTCTTCTAGTAGTTTTATGGTCCTGGCTTTTATATTTAGATCTTTGATTCATTTTGAGTTGATTCTTGTATAGGGGGTGACATAGGGGTCCTCTTTCATTCTTTTGGTTATAGATATCCAGTTCTCCCAAGACCATTTGTTGAAGACACTGTTTTTTTCCTGTTAGCATGGGCTTGGTAGGTTTGTCAAAAACCAGTTGACCGTATAGGTGAGGATTTATTTCTGGGCTCTCAATTCTATTCCACTGATCGATGTGTCTATCTTTATGCCAGTACCATTGTTTTGACCACTGTAGCTTTGTAATATGTTTCAAGGTCAGGCAGTGAAATTCCTCCCACGTCGCTCTTCTTTTTTAGGATACTTTTGGCTATTAGGATGCACTTACCCTTCCAGATGAATTTGGTAATTGCCTTCTCTAATTCTGTAAAGTAAGCTGTTGGGATTTTGATTGGTATTGCACTGACTGTGTAAATCAGTTTGGGTAAGATTGACATTTTCATGAAATTTATTCTTCCAATGCATGAACAAGGAATGTCTTTCCATTTGTTTAAGTCTTTTAAAATTTCTTTTAGCATTGTTTTGTAGTTTTCTGCATATAGGTCCTGTACTTCTTTGGTTAAATTAACTCCTAGGTATTTGGGTCTTTTTGTTGCTATTGAAAATGGAATTTTTCCCCTGATTTCCTCCTCAGGTTGTTCAGCACTAGTGTACAAAAACATTACTGATTTTTGCATGTTGACCTTGTATCCTGCCACTTTGCTGAACTCATTTATTAGTTCAAGTAGCTTTGTCATGGATCCCTCAGAATTTTCTAAGTCTAGGATCATGTCATCCGCAAACAGCGAGAGTTTTACTTCCTCTTTTCCTATTTGGATGCCTTTTTTTTTTCTTGTCTAATTGCCCTAGCTAGAACTTCTAGTACAATGTTGAATAACTATGGTGACAGTGGGCATCCTTGTCTTGTTTCCGATCTTACAGGGAAAGCTTTCAACCCTTCCCCATTGAGTATGATGTTGGCTGTGGGTTTTTCATATATGCCTTTTATCATATTGAGGAACTTTCCTTTTATTCCTATCTTTTGAAGTGTTTTTATCAAAAAAGGATGCTGGATTTTGTCAAATGCCTTTTTTACATCTATGGAGATGATCATATGGTTTTTTTCCTTCAATTTGTTAATGTGGTGTAGTACATTGATTGATTTTCTTATATTGAACCAGCCTTGCATACCAGGAATAAATCCCACGTGGTCGTGATGTATACGTCTTTTGATATGCTGTTGGATTCAATTTGCAAATATTTTGTTGAGAATTTTTGCATCTATGTTCATTAGAGAGAATGGTCTTTAATTTTCTTTTCTTGTAGAATCTTTATCTGGCTTTGGTATCAGGGTGATGTTGGTGTCATAAATAATGTTGGGTAATTTTCCCTCCCCTTCAATTTTTTGGAAGAGTTTAAACAGGATTGGTGCTAATTCTTTTCGAAATGCTTGGGAGAATTCACCTGTGAAGCCATCTGGTCCTGGACTTTTCTTTGCTGGGAGATTTTTGATGACGGATTCAATCTCCTTAAATGTGATTGGCTTGTTAAGTTCTTGTATTTCTTGTAGCGTCAGTGTAGGTTGGTTGTGTGTTTCTAGAAATTCGTCCATTTCATCTAGGTTCTCTAGTTTGTTGGCATATAGTTTTTCATAATATCCTCTTATGATTTTTATTTCTGTGAGGTCATTGGTAACTTTCCCCCTTTCATTTCTGATTCTATTTACTTGCATCTTCTCTCTTTTTTTCTCTGTTAGTCTAGTGAGTAGTTTATCAATTTTATTGACCTTGTCAAAGAACCAGCTTTTGGTTTTGTTGATTTTCTCTATTGTTTTTCTGTTCTCATTTTCATTTATTTCTGCTCTAATCTTTATTATTTCTTTCCTTCTGCTTGCTTTGGGATTGGTTTGCTGTTCTTTTTCTAATTACTCTAGTTGTTCAGGTAAATCTTTGAGTTTAGCTCTTTCTTGTTTTTTAATATAGGCATTTAGGGCTATAAATTTCCCTCTCAAGACTGCCTTCGCTGTATCCCGTAAGTTTTGATACGCTGTGTTCTCATTTTCATTTGTCTCAATATATTTACTGATTTCACTTGCAATTTCTTCTTTGACCCACCGATTATTTAGGAGTGTGTTGTTCAGTCTCCACACATTTGGAATTTACTTTTTTCCTGTCTATTATTGATTTCTAGTTTCATTCCATTATGATCTGAGAAGGTGCTTTGCATAATTTCAATCTTTTTATATTTACTGAGAGCTGCATTGTGACCTAACATGTGGTCTATACTGGAGAAAGATCCATAGGCACTTGAGAAGAATGTATAACCCACTGAGTTTGGATACAATATTCTGTATATGTCTGTTAGGTCTAACTTGTTTATCATATTGTTCAAGTTCTCTGTTTCCTTGTTGATCTTCTGTCTAGTTGTTCTATCTAATGATGTGAGTGGGGTGTTGAAGTCTCCAATGATTATTGTAGAACTGTCTATATCTCCCTTCAGTTTTGCCAGAGTCTGTCTCATATATTTTGGGGCACCCTGGTTAGGTGCGTAGATATTTATGACTGTTATACCTTCCTGGTGGATTGTCCCTTTTATTAATATATAATGGCCTTCTGTATCCTTGTAACTTTTTTGCATTTAAAGTCTGTTTTGTCCGATATTAGTATAGCTACCCCTGCTCTTTTCTGGTTACTATTCGTGTGGAGTATCTTTTTCCAACCTTTCACTTTCAGCCAGTTTGTATCCATGGGTGTAAGGTGAGTTTCTTGTAAGCAGCATATGCATGGCTCATGTTTTTTAATCCATTCTATCAGCCTGTGTCTTTTGATTGGGGAGTTTAATCCATTCACATTCAATGATATTACTGTAAATGCACTATTTACTTCCTCCATTTTATTTTTTGGTTTTCATATGTCATCTTGTTTTTGTCTCTCTTTTTACTCTTTTGATTATTCTTTCTGCTATTTTTCCTTCTATACTCTCCTCCAAGCCTCTCTCTCCTGTCTTTTTCTTTCAGGTTCTAAGGCTTCCTTTAATATTTTCTGCAAAGTTGGATTCTTTTTTGCAAAGTTTGTGAATATTTTATACTCACCTTCATATATGAAGGACAGTTTTGCTGGATAAAGAATTCTTGGCTGGCAGTTTTTCTCTTTCAATTTCCTAATTGTATCATACCACTGTCTTCTTGCCTCCATGGTTTCTTAAGAAAAATCTGTACTAAGTCTAACTGGACGTCCCTTGTACTTGATCATTTGCTTCTCTTTTGCTGCTCTGAGAATTTTCTCTTTATCTTTGACATTTGACATTCTGAGTAGTATGTGTCTTGGTGTCGGTCTATTTGGATTTATTCTCATTGGGGTACGGTGTGCTTCTTGGACACGTAAGTTCATTTCTTTCTTGAGAGCTGGGAAAGTTTCAGCTATTATTTCTTCAAATACTCTTTCTGCCCCTTTTCCCTTCTCCTTCCCCTCTGGAACTCCCATGACACGTATGTTGTTGCATTTTATGTTGTCATTCAACTCTCTGAGGCCCTGCTCAATTTTTTCCATTCTTTTCTCTCTCTGTTCTTTTCGCCCTTCAATTTTAGCTGCTCTGTCTTCGGTATCACTTATTCTTTCTTCTATTATTTCGAGTCTGCTGTTGTAAGCCTCAAATATGTTTTTGACCTCACCTATTGTGTCTTTCATTCCCAAGAAAGCCGTTACTTTTCTGTTCAGGATTTCAAATTCTTCTCTGCATTTTCTCAATGTCTTCTTGGTGTCATTTATCTCTTGAACTATATTGTCTTTCAACTCATTAATTTGATTTTGGAAATTTGTGCTCATCTCGCTGATTAGTTCTCTCAAATTCTGCATCTCTTCTGGGACTTTGATGTATTCCTTTTCTCGGGCCACGTATTCTATTTTCTTAGTATGGCTTGTAAGTTTTTGCTGGTGTTTAGGCATCTGGTTAGGATGTAGTTTACTCAGATGCTCAATCTCTTTCTCTTTTATAAGGATTTAGTGACAGGAGGCTGTGAGTTACCACAGCTCTTTGATTTTTGGCTCAACCTGGATTGTTAGGATTGCCCTGTTAGTTGCTCAAAACTGGGCACTGTACCCAGGAATTGGTTATAGAGTCACTTCCTAGGGCCTTGGGCAGGGAGACTATAGAGGCTAGAAAAAGCCTCTCCTACTTATTTTTAATTTTCTTATGTGCACTTCCTTGGTTTGCCAGGAGATGGCGCTCTTTGGAAGCTCTCAATTCAATGCCTGGTCAGAGTGTATTTGTTGCAACACAGACCAGATCAATGTGAAGGAGCTTCCTGTCTGGAGTGTAAGAGCCTGGTAATTCAAACTTTCTGAGACAGTTCTCCAGTCTTCTTCGGCAGCCCCCTCACTTTTCCCAGGTAGGAAATATTTCCACTCCTCTCTGAGTCCTCAACAATCAGTTCCTGTTAATAGAGGAGGAGATCGGGAGGTTTGTATATCTTTAGCCCCTTGCAGGCTCCAAGGCAAACAATGGCGCAGCCCTGCCTGTCCTGGAAGGGCTCTCGGGACACAGCAGACCAAACCTGCGAGTCAAAAGCCAAGTCAGCCCCAGGCTCTCTCTCCCCTCTCCTGTGGAGTCCTCAACAATTATTCCAGGCTAGAAGAGAGGGAGATTGCGAGGGTTGGATTTCTCCAGTCCTTTATAGGCTCCTAGGGCAAACCACTGTGTGGTCCCACATGGACTGGAAGGGTCTGTGGGGCTCTACAGCCCAAATCTGCAGCAGGTCAGAACCTGAGTCAGCCTTAGGTTGTGTCCCTCTCTCTCCCCTTTCCTGGAGTGGTAGATCCCTGGAGGCCCCTTTGTCCATAGTCGCAAGCCCAGAGGCCCGAGAATTCTAAAGAGTCTTTAGTGTGGGGGAGGGTGAGAGCAGCAGCAGCCGCTGCTGGTTCCAACTCACTGTTCTGTCGTCACGATTTCCCTCTTTTGTCCCTCTCTCCTCTGGGTGGTGTGCAGCCTTCACCTGCTGTCCTAAACCCTAGAAGATCTTTTTCGGGGTTGTTTCAGCCTGTCCTCTAGCTATTTTTCTTACTAGTCTGCCATATTCCCTGAAGTCCTCTCTGGCCACTCTTGATCTAACTAGCTTGGTCAACTTTGATGTAACTGGGCAGTCAGATCATGTCACCTGATACTTCTCCATCAGGACTACATCTTGCTGGCCTCTGGGCATCCTAAGGCAAAGGAAAACTGCTGCTACATCATTGTAATTAAGTGCTATTCTTTCACCAACTAGAAAAGACTCTACTTTATTCAGTATTTGGGGGTTGTCTTTTATCTGTACTCAGATTTCTAGAAAGAAATCTAGCATTCAGTGAATTCCATCTGGAAAGGTAAGGAACTGAAATTACTACTTGGCTAGGGATTTTTCTTTTTCCTCCCCAGTGGGTCCTCAGGAAGCCATGGGGAGGCAAAAAGATTGCTTTTGTTTTATCTATACTGTATGAGTCCCACTTGTTTTCCAGGAATAAATGGCTTCTAACGCCACCTCTGGTATAAGGTTTGACCATAAACCAATAAATACAGATAAAATTTAACTCAGTAATATAAGAAATCTTTTGCAAGAATATTGTAACTATTTAATATAAATTATCAGAGCACTCACTGATACAGCAATACTATTTGTACCTGGCTGCTTTGCCACTGAAGGAGGTTCTATAGTACAGAAGAAAACAGGGTCTGGAATCTCTACTCCAGCCAGTAGAAGTCTTTCTGCTTTATTGTTTTCTCTGTGCTTCTTGTCTCCCTCCCTTTCAGCTCGACGAGCTGCAGCTAATGCAGAGGACTTGGATGAGACAATGGTGTCTCCAGTGGCAGTCTGCATGCACAAAAGATGGCTTAGAACAAAACAAGCTGTCAGCAAGTATTCAGCTTCTACCAAGAACCACAAAATAAGAAAAATTTTAACATGACACTTTCTTTTCATTAGAAGTTAATAAAGAAACAAATCCACAAAGTTCAGTGTAACGTTGCATAAGTAAAGCTAATTTAATTTCCAAAGTTTAACAATGCTACCCAAAATACTTCTGAGATAAATTCTAAAAAACAAACAATAAAATACACGCAAACATTACACATCCAAAATTCATTTGGCAAAAGAAATGTCCCTCTCTAAATTTTCAATCATGTCAAGACAGGTTAGGTATAAGTTCAGTAAGAATGTTTATTACTATTTTACAGAAAGTCCTTTATTAACTAAAATTTACCAGAATACCCTTGGCCACACAGAATTGACAGCTTGCTTATAGATATCAGTTTTTAAAAGTATAATTTCATTTTTAATCTTTTATATCATGAACTTCTGTGCCCATTTTCCTTCTCTACAAAGATAGTCCTACTGATGCAATAGTATTTGTGAAGCTCCTTCAAATATGTATAAGAGCTCCTGCCTTCAGGTGGACAGAGGAGACACTTCGATGCTAGAAGCCCAATATCCAGACTGTGGAAATTTTCTACTAAAGAATCTTGAAACTTGCAATTAACCATAACAAGTTAAAAAAGTCAAAAGTAACAATGTATTGAAGTTTAATGAGAAAACGATTTGAATTAATCCATACGTAAGTGAAATATACTTAGTTTTAACTCACCAAAAACATATTGAGCGTCAAATATTTTCATCCACTCATTCTACAAATAAGTGTCTACTGAGTGCCTACTACGTGCAATGTACTGATCTAGGGACTGAAGACAGAGCAGTGAACAAAACAAAATATACAGAATCCTTGCCCTCATTAAGCCTTCATTGGCAAAATACCTTTAGCTATTACCTGATCAGTTATAAGGTTAAACTGTCTGTGATGATCAATGTAGGGAAAAAACATAAACAGGAAGAACACAATACTTTGTATTAACTTAAAATACATATATGTACATAGATAGTATATTATTTTACTTGGATTTGAACTTTACATGAATACAATCCATTCTGTTTCTATTTTCTATAATTTTCTTTCTTTTTTTACATTATAATTATGAGATACATGTTGATGAATATGTCACAATATTCATTATTCTACTAATGAAGGGAATGTGGATTGTTTATGGGTTTTTTGTTATTACAAAATACCTACTTTTCAATTAACCATTTAAACCGTTATTTCCCAGAGAAACCATTTGGTCACTTACGTGTTTAAGTCCAACAGTCAAAGCAATGTTACCAGCAGTCAGTGAAGGGATTTCTACATGGTGGTCAGCAAATGGCAAAAGCAGACGACTTAGTCTCTCCCTATAAAACCATGATTTATATTATTAAAAGCACTTTTAAAGAAATGAGCACAGTTTGAAAAAATAACCTAAGCGTCTACTTACGTGCAGTTTCCATTAATATTATGGATGGCTAACTGGGGTTTTATTGTGCCAGAGTAAACACGCATAAAAACCAATGGTCCTCGTTGCTTGTCATGGAGAACTTTAAATGCCAGTGCACATAAGTCATCCCTATACCACTGCCTAAAATAAAGGAGACATTCCAGAAAGGCCTTTAAAATATACTTCTTATTCAGCTATATAGATCAGATGAGAATCACTGCAGAAACTTAAACCTGATGTATTCCAAAGATCCTTCTATCTTCTAGTTGAGCTACTCAGACCCAACAAATAATGTCACTACAATTATTCCTCCACTGGAGCAAATTCTTTAATGGAGTTCTTATGATTAGTTCTTCAAAACTAGAAATAAAAGATTCTCTTCCAAATATATAACCTCTTTTTGCAAATAATTCCATTGCCAAGAGCTCCTCCTCAAAAAAATATACCTGGGAACATCACACCACTTTTCAAGAAACCTACATGGTATAAACAAATAGGTACTTTCCAATTAGTGCTTTCATTCTCTCCTCCCACTTTCTGTCCAGTTACATAATACAAATGTACATTATAAACTTGGACTTGTTTACACAGTCAACATTCTTACAGAATTATGTTCTTAAATTGGCATCCATTGACAGGATTCAGAATGTTTGAATACTCCTGAAATTGCCAACTTTTGTACATAGGTGCCTCTTTCTAAGAAAAGGCCCCATTTTTTTTTTCATTAATTTCCAAGGAGTCCATAAGTCAAAGTAGATTACACTTCTCCAACAATGCTCCTCCTCCCTCCAATCTTTATTTAATAAACACTTAGAAAGCTTACTATATATGTCAGGCACTGTTCCATGTGCTTAATAAATATTAATTCACTTAATCCTTATAACAACCCTAACTAGGTAGGTCCTATTATTCTTTACATTTTACAGATGAGAGATTAAGCTACTTTCCCAAAGTCACAGAGTTAGGAAGTGGAAGAGCTGGGATTTAAATGCAGGTAGTACATGCTCATAATCACTTTACCGTGCTGCCTCCCCAATTCAGAGATATGAAAGAAAGTTATTAATGACCTAGTTAACAGAACTAATGTCTACTTTTCTCTGAAAATTTGCACAATGCTCACTTAGACTTTAGAAAACTTATTACTAAGTACAAAGCTGTAAGTGACAACAAGAGTAAATGACCTTTCTTTATAGCCACAAAATATTCTGAACTTATGAAAAATCTTGAAATCTAGATGAACATAAATATGTCAACAGAACATTTATGAAGCAACCCCAGTAAAATACTAGCTTCTTTTTAAAACTAAGACATCAGGGTCAACATTTACACTTTTACATAGTGAAAAGTCAGACTTTGTTAGCTTCATCAAATAAGGCACATTACAACAAATGATGTCAAATGTCCCTTTACGTAAAAATTGCTATGGTTCTATATTATTTACAATGACATTTTTAACCATTTTTAAGTATTTAAAAATGGTGATTTAACTACTCTTTGTAAAACAAGACCTCCTATTTGTCTACTTGTTTTTAAAGGCTATAGAATTTTAATCTATGTGCTTGTATACTTACAGAAATTCATAGTTGCGCTCTTCAGGTGAAGGCAAGTACATAGTAATAGCATCTAACAAGGGTTGAATCCCTTTGTTTTTCAGGGCACTTCCACAAAGCACAGGCACTGCTGTCTGAGCCAGTGTTACTCTGCGTATTGCAGTCTGTAGCTACAAAGCAGATATAAGCATTTTGAATGCAGAAAACTGGTCTTTGCCAAAAACTCTCAGAATTAGAGGCCTTCCCTAACAATGCCTCTGAAATAGCACTCCTTGGCATAC
>JAQZBX010080758.1:0-13775 GCA_029593785.1 Cabassous unicinctus | reverse complement strand
CATTAAGAAGAAAGCAAAAAGGCAGCCTACCCAATGGGAGAAAATATTTGGCAGCCATATATCTGATAGCAGCCTAATATCCTGCATATATAAACAAATACTACACCTCGAAAATAAGAAGACAAACAACTCATTTAAAAAATGGGCAAGCGACCTGAAAAGACACTTCTCTGAGGAAGAAATACAAATGGTTAAAAAAGATATGAAAAGATGCTTGACATCACTAGCTATTATGGAAATGCAAATCAAAACCACATTGAGATACCATCTTACACCCATTAGAATGTTGGCTATTAAAAGAACAGTCGACTATAAGTGTTGGAGAGAATGTGGAAGAATGGAAACCCTCATCCACTGCTGGTGGGATGGTAGAATGATCCAGCCACTATGGAGGACAGTTTGGCGGTTCCTCAAAAAAAAAAAAAATACTAAAGAACTTCCACATGATCCAGTGATTCCACTGATGGGCATATACCCTGAAGAATTGAAAGCAAAGGCACAAACAGTTATATGCACACCAATATTCATTGCGGTATTGTTCACTATTGCCAAAAGTTTTAATCAACCCAGGTGCCCATCAACAGATGAATGGATAAACAAAATGTGGTACATACATACAATGGAGTAATACTCAGCTGTAAGAAAGAATAAAGAGCTAACACATCGCATAACGTGGATGAATCTTGAAGACCTTATGTTAAGTGAAGCAAGTCAGGTATTGAAGGATGAACAGTATATGAACTCACTGATACAAATTAAGGAAATTGAGCAGTCTCAGAGAGCTATTGTGTGTAAGATAGGTTTACAAGAAATGAATGAGAAGAGAATTTTGTGAGCCATCAACCATACGGATGTAATCTATGGTGAAGTGATAGATTGTAGTTGTGTATTGAAGGGATAGGACAGGAGGTTATTGATATTATTGGGTTGGGTGATGCAGGGTTTACAGGTGGGTAGATTTGGAAGGGTGCACCACAAGGTCAGGGATACTGGGGGGGGGGGGAATATGGGAGAGGGACCAGGTGAACACGGGATTTGTGGGTATGAGGTTGAAAGTACAGAGGTGGTAATGCTCTTATGGCAAAATGACAAGGAAGGGTCACTGGTTTAGGGTGTTTGTTGGGGGCGCATTTGTGAAAGGGTGTACTTAGAGCAGGTTTCTAGAGAGCGTGTGAGTGTTCATTCTGTCATAATGTGTTCTATCAGTGGAGACCCACTTAATGTCATAATGTGTTGTATGGAGACCCACATACTGAGTGAGAAGGGGCTGGACTCCCATCTTTGGGAGGACACATTTGTTCAGAAATAGACAGGCAGGAGTCTCTCAAGACCAAGAGCAGTTCTTAATAGGGGAGGACAAACCAGGGCATCAAGACCTCTTGTTGCATGTAACTATGAATCTTGTCATCCAACGAGTCAAGACATATTGTGATTCAAGCAATGGAAGAAATTACAACATTGATGTGGAGCCACTGGACACTGGACACTTTGGGGGCAGGGAGAGGGAAAAGCAGTTGTAATAGAGGGGCTTGTACGGGACTTGGGAATTATCCTGAGTGACGTTACAAAAAGGATGTCTGTTCTAGATTTTAATATAAATGGATCATACATTCTGTACTTTTTTTTTGCATGTCCAGTATTTTTCACTAGGTACAGTGCCTCATATGCATCCAAGTACTTTTGTGTATCAATCATTTAATTGTGATATTCAGTCTATTTAAATTTAATTTTTATATAGTTGAGTTTATATCCAAAATCTTTACATTTGTTTTCCATTGTCCTTTTTGTTTCTCTGTAGCTTTTTGTTTCTACGTAGCTTTTTGTTTCTACTACAGACAGGTCTAAGGTGATATCCAATGTTCCCTCACCTCATGACATCCATGACTTTATATAATTTTTTCATCCTGAGTCCGGGATGGGCTTGATTGCTGTCAACCAATTGAATATGGCAATAGTGAAAACATGCCAGTTTGTGATGTGATTGATAATTTAAGGGATATGGAATGTAACTGTGCTTATATAGGCCTCCCTCTTAGGAGAAGGGAGCAGAAGATTCCCCTTATAGGTTTCATGTAGTAGGTTGTCATGTTGGAGAATTCCATGTGGCAAGGATGTGTGGGTTATCTCAGGGACTGTGGATAGCTTCTAGAACCTGTGGTTTACCTTCAGCTGAAAGTTGACAATCCAGTGTCCTCAGTTCTACAGCCATGATGAAAATCATTCTGCCAAAAAACTGAATGACCTTGGAAGTGGGTTCTTTCCAGTAGAGCCTCCAGATGATAACAGAAAAAGGTCAACAGCGTGGTATTGTCATGTGCTCTGAGAAGAGGACTTACGTAGATTGTGCTCCTTCCTGACCCACATTAACAGGGATATTATGAGTGTTTATATTTTTAAACTACTAAATTGTTAGTAATTGCTATGCAGTAATAGAAAATTAGTATAACCAACTTTGGGCGGTTTGACTGAATTTTTTTAAAAATTCAATATTATTTCCTTAAGTGGCCAATTAGCCATAGTCTTTTCATTCTTATTTTAGTAGTTTCTGTCAGGCTTTCACATGCATTTTTGACTCACCAGGATCTACATAGCTTAAATATTTTGTACCTTCATAATTTCATGGTGACAGAATTTCCCTGTCCTGTTTTGCATTTGATTCATCTAGTGGTGGAAGCAGCCATAGGAAATTCACCTCTCAAATGAATGTTACCTAGAATAAGTTGTTCTCACCCTCCAGGCAGGGCTCATTATCTGCCCCTCTTTCATGAGGATGTCCAGCCTAATCATGGCCTAATCATGGGTGAAGAGCAGTTCAGAGCATCCTTCATTAGCCAAAATGTTTTTCATCATGATATGGGCCATTGCCATGCAAATCAACATGGGTAATAGACACATAGGAAGCCTTGACATTTTTTGAAATTTTTCTTTCAGAAGCTTATGTATATAAGGACACAATATTCTTTATGTTTTCATTTTTCTAATGAGTTTGATGTAAATAAAAATACTGTTTAGAACAGGGGAATAAAATATAACCAGGAAGAAATGCATATAATATAGAATTGACAGGGCATTATGTGGGTAGTTGGGAAGGATGTAGTAAGTCAAAGAAAGTTTCTGTAGAATTTGTACCATGAACTGGACCTTGAAAATTTGGGTAAAGAATATGATTTCAGAAAAGAAAAATGATTTAGTTAAATGATTCATTGTGATTTTTCCCAGACCATTTATGTTTTCAATCCAAAGTGATTTCTGCCCAATATGCTCAATGTAATTGGTAGAAACCGGGATTTTGAAAAGAGAAAAGGTTTAATTAGCAAAGCCTAGACTCCCAGAGACTGCAGGTCACTTTATTCAAATCAGACTCCCTGAGCCTGAAAAGTGAGGGATATTTATTGGATTTAAACAAAGGGAGGTGTGGCTAGGGTTGTTGGCACATTGGAATTGGTTAGTCATCATTCTTATTAATGACTCATTATAATGAGAGGGAGGTTTATGTACGGATGTCAAATTGTACTAAATCCCAGGACAGCTTAAGTATTGAGGCATGAAACTTTGTAACCAAGGTTTAAGAATTACATAGATGCCTTTATATTATTTAAAAAAAAGAAAAAAAGGATAATGTTTATATCTAAAATTGCTGAAACTGGCTGGATTTATCCTAGACCTACTAATATGATCATAATTCTAAACAGGTCTCATCCCTACATGTGGTTATAAAAAACTTAGCCTACCCCTTATGTAAACCCCTCCACCCTCTGTTTGATATCCAAATGGGACACCTTGTGATTGACCTCTACTCTGTACTTTCCTATCCCAAAATTTTGATCTCTGATGATTATAAACTTATGATAAGAATTCACCCTGGTTTGGTACCCACCATACCATGTTCAACCCTTAATGTTTATTAATGAAAGAACCTGTGCTCACCTCCACCTCAATTATTCATTAGCATCTTGATGGTATAAAATATTAGAATTTCTACAGACCTGGAATCTGATTTGAGATTGTACATCTCAGTCTACCGCCAGCAAAAATTACTCTTTTCCTTCCAGCCCTAGTTGGGTGGGTCTGTTCTGCCATGCCAAGCAAATGAACCCAGCCGAGGACCACCCTGGTCCCTCTTCAGTTTGGTGCCCAGTGTGTGGTGGACATACTTGTGAGAATGACAATGTTGGTGGACTCCTGGACCCCTTAGGTAAGACATTCAGGAACCCTGGCTTTGCAGCTGCCAGAGTGATTTACTCTGAGAACTGTAAGGCAATCTATTGCTTCCAGCGTCCAGGATTCCTAATGGTGGTGGGTTAGGAAGGAAAACAGGGGCTGTTCTGTGTGTTTCATGTATGTGTGTATTTCTTATTCTGGGAACACCCAGTGGCACATTATTTCCTGCCAAAGCTGTCACTTGTATTTGCATGCCTGTTTTCTGTGGTTTGGTTTTGGAATAGGAAAGGGAACAGCCCCTAGCATAAGGAAGTGTTTCTGAGCTTGATGGCCAGGTCTTGTTTTCATACTTATTAACCAGAATGGGAAATAGCCAGAATTCGGGAATGAAGTGAAAAAACAACTCACTGGGTTGCATCATTAAACATTGGGAACAATTTGGTTGTGGACCTATGACTAAAACAGAATGATTTGCATTTATAAGGAAGTCTGGCCTCAATAAACTTTAGAAGGTGAGCAGAAGTGGCCACCACAAGTATCTTTAGAGTATAATACTATTCTACAGTTAGTCTGTTTTGTAGAAGTTTAAGTAAATGGGATGATATACCTTATATCCAATGCTTTATGGCATTAGCCCAAATTCAGAAACTTCAGAGAAAATATTTTAGACATGGAGTATTGCCAATTAGTCAGGCCTTGGGTCCCCAGCACACTAAAATTACAGAAAATGATGATTTGTCACTCCAGCTGGCTAAAAAATTTGTTAATCAACCATCTGTACAAAAGCCCAAGTTAAATTTTTGCAAATATGAGTGGAATTGAATCCAGAAAATGACCATCCAGGACTCTAAATGGACTGATGAGTTCTTAGATACTATTATTGCCTCAAGTATCTTGAGAATTGAGAATGCCACTGTTTCTACAACCCCTGTCTCCATACAGAGGGATGAAAACAGATCTAAATTGACATTAGATCCCTCAGAAATGACCTCCCATCCCATATCTGGAGTGATGTATATTTTAAGCCAGGGCACCTCTACTTGAGGGGGTCAAAGTCAGGACCAAATCCCTCACAGGTATATACCTGTAGGAATTCATAACCAAGGACAACCTGGGGACTACTTTTATGTACATACTCTACTATCAATATCTGATCAATACAGTTGGAAATATCAAATCCCTGGTTAGAAAGAGGACCCCAGAAAATGGAGAATCTTTTTGAGTCTATATTTGTAACTTATAATCCAAATTGGACAGATATGCAACATTTACTGAATGTTCTTTTAACCTCAAAGGAAAAGTGAATTGTACTAGAAATGGCTCAATATAGTGCTGATTTTCTGCCCAATGGAATCTCAAACAATCCCCTCATTTCCCTGAAAGTCAGGCAATTCTTGAAAGTGATCCTATTTGGATCCTGAACAAATGGGGAATCAAACAAAACTGGATCATTATAAATCATGTATAAATTTGAGGCTTAGAAATGGGGTCACTAAAAAAAAAAAAGCAATTTAGTAAAACTCAGGAAATTGTTCAAATGGGAGATGGAAATTCATCATTATTCCTCAAGAGACTCTTCAAGGCACATCATCAATTCACTGACTCAGACCAGAAAGATCTTGTTAAGAAGCAAAAAGTTAATCAACCTTTTATTTGTCATAGTGCTGTTAATATTCAAATTGCCAAAAGTAAAAGGAGGGGTAAGACTGCCAAGTTCAGCCCTAGTAGAGATTGCTTTAAGGTATTCTATAACAGAAACAATCACATAAAAAGCTAAATTAAATGGTAATCTTTTAGAAATAGCCTGAGTAAAGCCCTCCACCAACTGAGGGAATCAAGTAAAGGTAAGACCTCCAGGACCCCTAGAAAGCCTCTGGGCCCCAAGCAGGGTGCTTAGTGCAAGGAGAATGGTCCGTGGAAGTAAGAATTTCCCAGTCTCAAGGAAAAGAGCTACAAATCCTCCTAACTCTACAGTCCAATATGCACCACTTATGGGGCCAAAGTTAGCAATCTAGAGCAATGGGGTGCAGGAGCACTTTCCATCAGTCAGGAAATGATAAGAAAAGTTGGGTCTCTTTCTAAATGGATGAAGAATTAGTAAATTTTCTGGTGGATACAGGAACAACTTTTTCAGTTTTGAGACAATAACTTACCCGTGAATTTCAAGTCTGTCCTTTGGATATACTCCTGAACCATAAGTCTCTCTGTTAAGTGTACTCCTGAAAAGTAATCCAGAATATATGTGATAATTATTTGTCTGTCTAAACTGTTATTATAAATTAGTGCTTAACTGCATGTATACTGCTCAAGTATTCCTAACTTGTTGCTGTTTACTAATAAAAGTGATTCCAAGAACAAGCTTGCATGTTACAGACAACATGATCCAGAGGAGATCTTAACATGTAAAAGCCAAAGAAGTTAAATGATGGAGAGCTTGGAGGCAGCCATACCAAACGAATGAGAATTATGAGTCAAATTAGTGAACAGAACAGGATGAGGGATATAAGATGAGACTTCAATGAATATGGGAAGAAGTAGAAGTGCAGCTAGATTCCTCTAGTTTCTTAGCTATGTTACATAAAAGAATTAAGAACATGCTGTTTTAGTTAGGCCAGTAGTTTGTTAAGGAACGGGAGAAGAGAATAGAAACAGAAGAAAATAATAGATTCTGGATCCCCAGGAGTAGCTACAGGCTGCTCCAGGCAAAGAGAGGGATTTAGCTTGTGTACTTACTTTTTAAAAAGTTCAGGGGAGAGGTCCCAGCTGTTTGATGTTTGGAATGGGTGGAGAGGCAATAATAAGGACCCTTAAGAATATCCAGGGGTTTTCCTTCACCCTGGAGGAAATCTCTTTCCAAATGGAGGATTCTTGCAGGTTCTTCCAGCAGCCTTCTGGTGGGGTATTTACTTCAGGGGTTTTCCAGGTAGGGTTCCGTGGCCACATGTTTCACGGTCATGTTTTTCTGCCAGATTTCAGATTTCTCTTCCCATTCCCTAAACTAGCCTAACTCAGAAAGTTTGTGAAAGCCTGTGTAAGGGACTGTGTTTTGTCCTAAGAAAAGATGGCTGCTTTTCATAAAATCAGGATAGAAATCTGGAGCAGAAGATGTAAATGAATATGGAAAGTGGTAGAAGGGTAAGTGGAAGTAAATTTTGCTCATTGTTGACTGTATTTCAATAAGCTCATTTAAAGGTGAAATTTGTCTTGAGATGAAGTAACTAGTCTATGTGGTTATGGACAGTTATGGGAAATTTGTAAAAATATTTCCTAAACTGAAATATTACTATGTAAATGACTGCTTCCAGGAAATCAATATTAAATAGAAATCTAGGATTTGATATTAAAAATAAAAGTAAGTAAATAGTAGAAAAACCTGTCAGGTACCCTTTAATCTATTATGATCAATGATAACTAAATATGTGGGCCTCAGTTTATATTTAATGGTTAAAAATAAAATAAAATCTGTGGCTATTTTGGAAGTTAAGTGTTTCCCAAGCTATGTTACTAATTTATTTGTCACTGTGATAGAGGCCTGTTAGGACTATTTAAATATAATTCAAGATCTCTTTCCCTTCTTCAGGTCTAGTATTTTCTTTCTTGGTTTTCCTGTCCATTTTCAACACACTTACTTTAATTTCTACGCAAGCTTCGCTGATCTCAACAGTTATAATATCAAAAATAAGACCTATATTTTGGTGATTACCCACTAAATTGCAAGCATGGCTAATTGTTTGATATAAATAATGTAATTCTTAAAACAACAGTGTGATATAGTAATTTTAATTAGCATTATATGTGGGATCAAAAATAGCTCATAAAGGTTTAAAAATTTTCAAAAGACAAAAAGCTAAATGTGAAACTAGTCAAATTTTAAACTCAGCAAGGCTAGTTTTCATTACTATGATAGGGGACCTAGGTGCCTTTTAAACATTTACCTTAAGCCTGGTAGGTGACAATTCTTTTTTATGCGTACAAAGTACAATGAGTTGAAGTCTGAGTGTATACAAATAGAATTGCTTTGTAACTCAATGCAACCACCCACATCTGAAGCTCCCATACAGCTTCTGCTTCCTAATGCCTTCTTGTTAAAACACCACTTTTCCTGAATGCTCTAATTGCCCAATTTAAATATCATATTTATTATCACCAATCTCGACCTTATAAAGGCAGAATTATTCATTCAATTCTCTATGCAACTTAATTGATAATACAATTTTAATTTTTGTTAACTCAGTGGTATCTTTCCTTCAATGATCATTCTAATTTGATAGCTGATTTGCCCATAAAATTTTTTGCTTTCCATTAATTTACTCAAATAAATTCTGTGTGGAACTGAAACCACTCACTCAAAATAAAAGTTCTGAAGACAGAGAATTGGACTAGAAGCAGCAGTAATTTATTTATTTCTCATAAGAAAGGACGTATACCCAGGATAATGAAAGCGGGATGAGCATGCGCTCAGTGCGAGAACAAAGAATATATGTTGACCCTGACGCAATGTCCCAGTTCCCTCCCTCCCTGCCTCACCCCTTCCCCCATTGGCCTGGGACTAAGGGCTTACAATCTTAAGCATGAAAGCTAGTCCAATCATGAGCGACACCGTTACTGACGTGGATTTTGAGCAGATGAGCTACAGGTGGGGAGTGTAGGAATGTAGGGTTTAAATTGTTGCAATTAGGATTTGAGCAATAATGTGGGAGGGTTAGATAGGACCCAGACAGGAATGTGGGAGGGTGAGGTAGACGGGAGAAGGGAATTCATTTTGAGAAGAGATACCTTTGTTCTATTTCTCTCAAGTTCTAATAAAATTGTATTCTTCCATCTGAATATGAGTGCAGACATACTTTTGTTTGTTGTCCAAATTGTTTTTCCATGATTTAGTTACAATATTTTTTATTCCAAAAAAACATTTAGAAACTTTTATTGCCATGTCTCAAGAAGCATAAGTTTGATATTTCGTCAAATGATCAATGATATAAAATCATTTGAATTGCAAAAAAGTTTGTATTGTTTTGCAATTTCTTTTATAAGGACAACTGCCATATTTTTACTGAGCTGAATATTTTAAGTTAAAATCATCCTGGCATTAATTCACAATGCAGGCTCTGAAATCCTTGTATACACAGAAGTACCAGGTTGATTATCTACTTTTTAATCTGAACATTTAAAACTGCACTTTTGCTTTAATCTGAGTTTTTTGTTTTTTTTTAATTTTTAATTAGAAAAGTTTGAGTTTTCAAAACAATCATGCATAACATACAAGACACCCATAAGTAACCGCACTGCTAGCACCTTTCATTGTTGTGGAACATTTGTTACAAATGATGAAAAGAACATCATCAAAATATTACTGTTCCTTATAGTCAATAGCTTATTTTCAGTGTGTTTTTTCCATGTTATTAACACCATGTATTAGTATTGTATATATATTAGAGTTCATTAGAGAACTGTTAACCACAGTCCATTATCTACCACAGGGTTCTCTGTGTTGTGCATTCCCAAGCCTTGTACAATCCATCCAGTGTATTCTCAGTGGCTCTCAGTTTCATCAGGGTTGTGCTATCACCTCAGTTGATGTTAGAATGATTTCATTATTCTAACAGGAAATATGCCATACCCCTCTGTGAAATTGGAATGATAAATGATTTTACTAATTATCTTGATTTGCCTGACCTTCCATTTTATTCAGGGGATTACAAAGAAGACACAGAGGCTAACTGAACCTGACTGTACTAGTCAGCCAAGGGCGTGCTGATGCAAAATACCAGAAATCACTTGGTTTTATAAAGGATACTTATTTGGGGTAGAAGCCTACAGTTACCAGGCCATAAAGTGTAAGTTACTTCCCTCACCAAAGTCTATTGCCACTTGTTGGAATAGAATGGTTTCTGAAGTCTGTGAGTGTTCCGGCTTCCTGGATTCCTCTCTTCCTGGGGCTTGCTTTTCTCTGGGTGCAGCTCCTCTGCTGTCTCCACAAGGCCAGTTGTAGACTATCAGGTGACAGCTTGTTTCTCTTCCTGGGGCCTTTTCTCTTTCCTCATGACCAAGCTCCTCTGTGTGCTTACTTCCTGGGGCTCTAGCTCAAAAATTCCAAACTCCCTTCTGTGTGGTTTCTCTGTGAGTCCCCACCCACCAAGGGGGCAGGGATGCAATGTTCTACTGATGTGGCCCAATCAAAGCCTTAATCATTATTTAATCAAGCAAAAGTAAAACCTCGGAATCCAATATACTCTAATATGCCCAGAGGAAAAGACCAGTTTACAAACATAATCCAATATTACTTTTTGTAATTTACCAAAAATATCAAACTGCTACACTGGCTAACATTCCAATGATCCTTTGTAGTGCTGATCAAGACCCCTGTACCTGCCCAGAGAGAAGAACTATAACAGAAATCAGGCTGATACCAGTAAAGTCTGCTGATCTTCACTCAATGGCCACAATCTATACCAACATTGTGATTGCTAATTAGCAAACTGTGCCTTAAGGACACCCTGCCTGGACAGTCCAATTTCTCCTGCAGTTTATATAGCTCACATCTGCATCCCCATTCCTATTCCTCCTTTGTCTCAAGCAGCCATGTAAGCTACTCACCATCTCAGCCTTTTGTGCAGAAACACCTTTTTGTGCTGCCGCTGAATTAATGCAACTTAAGCTTGAAAAACTTGCTCTGCACCCCCTTTTTAAGTTTTTATTTTATTTTCAGCATAGCACCCCTGTTGTTGACCCTTAACCTTGAGATAGTATTTTCTTTGACATTGATGCAAGAATATTACAATAATACAGTTAACTGTAGTCCATAAGTTACATTAGTTGTATTTTCCTCATGTATCACCGTATACTTAACAACTTGTAATAGTGTCTTATACTTGTTCTAGCTCATAAAAGAACATTCATTTCTTCCTACAGCTAAATAGAATTCCATCATATGTATATACCACATTTTGTTAATTCATTCATCAGTTGATGGACACTTGGGCAATTTCCTTCTTTTAACAATTATGAATAATGTTGCTATGAACATCAGTGAATGAACTTTTCTTTTTAAGGCACAATAATATTCCATTTGTGTTTTAACCACACTTTGTTTATCTATCTGTTGATGGGACTTGGGTTGCTTCCAACTTTTGATATTGTGAATAATGACACTATGAACACCAATGGGCAAATATCTGCTCCAGTCACTTCTTTAAATTCTTTGGGGAATATACATAGAATTGGGATTGCTGGGTAATATGGAAATTATATATTTAAGTTTCTGAAGAAGCTCCAAATTGTTTTCCATAGCGGCTACATGATTTAATTTTCCTACCAACAATGAATGAATGTCCCTATTTATCCATATCCTTTCCAACCTGTTTTTTATAAACATTCTGGTGGGTGAGAAATGGTCTCTTATTGTGGTTTTTATTTGCATTTCCCTAATGGTTAATGATTTTGATCATCTTTTCCTGTGCTTTTGGTTACTTGCATAACTTATGTGGAGAAATGTCTATTCAAGTTTTTTGCTCATTTTTAACTTGGGTTGTTTGTCTTTTTCTTAGACAGTTGTCAGATATCTCTATATATTTTGGATATTAAGCCCTTATTGGATATATTTTTTAAGATATTTTCTTCCATTGTGTGGGTTGTCTTTTTACTTTCTTGATGAAGCCCATAGAAGCACAATTTTTTAAAATTTTTTCAAAGTTCTATTTATCTATTTCTTTCTTTTGTTGCTTGTGTTTCTGGTGTAGAATCTGAGTAAACAAGGTCCTGGAGATGCTTCCCTAGCTTTTCTAGGATTATTATCCTATTTTCTTTAGGGCCTTGTAACTGTAAACTTTTACCCCAAATAAATACCTTTATAAAAGCCAACAGATTTATGGTACTTTGCATCAGCACCCCTTTGGCTGACTAATACAAAATTTGGTACCGGGAGAGTGGGGTCATGCTTTTGCAATTACCAAATTGTTGGAAAGTTTTATAAATCAGTAAGGGCTATTTTTTGGAGGAATTGTGAGATGCTTGATAGAAAAGGCCTAGATTACTTTGAAGAGACTTTTGATAGGAACATGAAGAAAAATTATTTCTGATAAAAAGTTATTTCTGATAAGGCCTTAGAAGGAAATGAAACTATTATTGCAAACTGGAGGAAAGGCAACCTGTGTTTTAAAGTTGCAGAGAACTTAGCAATATTGACTCCTGATGTCATATGGAAGGCAGAATTTGAAAATGGTGAGCCTGGACATTTAGCTGAAAATCTTTCAAAAGGAAACTTGGAGAATGCAGACTGGCTTCTCCTTAAAACAGCTTATAGAAGGATACTAGAAGAGAGGGATAATCTGAGAATTGAATTGCTGGGCACAAAGAAACCAGAAATTGATTCTGGAAATTTCAATCCTCGGGAAGTCAAGCCCCCAAATGATAGCACCCCATTTGAAGAATTATTGAAAGTTGGAACTTGTAGAACAGGATTGAAAATGTAGTTATCCAGGAAAGACTTGTGGAAAGTCTTGCTGTCTAACGGTTTGGAACCCTACTTCCTGCATGCTAAACCAACAAGCTTTTTGAGAGACCTGCATGAACAGAACCATTGTCAGTTGGACTAAAAGGGACATGGGGAGGGGAGAGATGGAAGGGAAATTGGTTTTAAGAGCAAAACCATGAAAGCAAGGATCTGGAATTAAGACATCCCCTTGGACCAAGAGAAGGACCCCACTCATGTGTATGGAGCACTGGAGTTTGCCCTGGTATTTGAAGAGGTTGGATGTTCCAACACACTGCTCAGGGATAGTTTTGCTTCTTCAGGCTACAGAGAGGGTGGAGCACATTGCCCAAGGTTTGAGGAGAGTGAAATTGACACCCCAGTGCTCTCAGAGGGGTGGGCATCTTCCCCATAGTTAGGGGAGGTCAAGTCACCAACTCACTGCAGTGAGAGGGTTGGGCTTGTACACCAGAGATTAGGGAGAATGCTGCCACCAACTCACTGTACTAAGGGGCTTGAGACTGAACCCCAGAATTGGGGAAATGTGGCCATCATCCCAATATTCTTGGAGGTTGAAGTCTGGAGCTCAGTTGCCATGCAGATGCTTGATGAGGGTGAACCAAGAAAATGGAAATGGTGGCCCCCCATGAGGCACCAAAGAGAAGAAACCATCAACTTGAGAATGACTCTCAGAATTTTAAATCTAATGTAGTATGCCCTGCAGGTTTTCAGAATGTCAAGGACCAGTAATGCAAATTTCCCTCCCAAATTCTCCTTGATGTAATGCAAGTATTTATCCTATGTCTGTCCCTTTGTATATTGGAAGCAGATAAATTGTTTTGTAAGTTTCACAGGTACACAGCCAGAGGGGACTTTGCACCAAGACAATCTGTATTTACATAAACTGATTGTGATGTGATTTTGTAGTTAGCATTGCTAACCTAAAGGATTTAAAGTTTTTTCAAACATTGTGTTATCTTTTTTTGGGATTCAGAGGGTGGAGTTTAGCAGTTTGAGATTCTTTATGAACCAAAATAAAGATAAGGATTAGTTTTGTAAACTGGTCTTTTCCTCTGGGTGTGATAGCCTTTGATTGTATTAGATTCAGCTTAGATATTTTTTAATAAATTGCTAAGATTAGGGCTTT
>JAQZBX010080757.1:0-13776 GCA_029593785.1 Cabassous unicinctus | reverse complement strand
AAATAAAAAATAAAAACAAATAAATCTTTAAAAAAAAATACTATTTGGTAACCAGAATTCAATTTTATTTAATTAAGAAGAAATGGAATATATAGTAGTTCACTATGATCATTTTTGAAGAAAAATTGGCTTAAAAGTCTGAATCTAAAACTGAGGAAAAAGATACATTCTATTTATAAATTTTTGTCTTTAAAAGTGTTTATGAAGTTTTGCATTACAGTGTCATTATCCCCAAGCACACAGTAAGGCAAGTGACTTCTATCTAAGAGTTGCATGATGCAACTCAATCAAGGAGGGAGTACAGTTTAGTATCTTTATATCTAAAATGTACACAAAATTGTTAAGTACATTTGAAGAGTGTTTGCCAACTGATTAAAAGTGATGGAAACTCCTGAATCTCCTAAAAGATATTAACTTGATGCTCATCCTGCTTTGACAATGCAGAATAATTTTACTCCATGGAGGAGGGTGAATGGGAGCCGCTGTTTGACCTTTATATAATTTTTCAAAAGATAAGGTACTTCAACTATTTCTCTTCATGATAAGAGAGGTGGTAAGCTGACAGAAACCATTTATTTTTATTTACTGGCCATTTCAGTTGTAAAATACTGCAGACATGAGCTTAACATAAATCAGTTCCCCTCAGATGAATGTGTCTTCAGAGGCTTTCTTCCAAGGTTTCCTCACCTCAGATATATCTCTCTGGAGTACCCATTCCCTATCCTTAGCAGCCTGTCTAAATTTATTTTGCTTTTAATTCTGAATAATATTCAATCAGAAGACAAGTGGAGACTCAGAACTTTAGAGCTCAAAGGGACTTTGGAGGTTATCAATTATATCAGGATTCTCTGCATTGCAAGTAGAAGAAAACAGCTCAAACATTGTTAAAGCAAAAAGAGAATTAATAGTCTCTGCAAATTAATAGTCTAAAGATAAGTCAAGCTTCAGGTGAAGCAAGAACTAGTGGTTCAACACCTCATTAAAGATACTTTCCATTTCTCCTTGCTTTTTACAATATTTGTTTCATTCTCAGGTTTTGCTATGGTTCCTATTACAAGGAGATGGTATGCATTGATTTACTGTAGTCAGGGTTCACCCATTCTTTGGGAGTTCAGCCAATATCACCATTCTACATGACTTCTCTAAAACTGAAAATTCACAATGCTGAAAAACTGGGGGAAAATAGATTCTAGGAAAGAAGCCAAACGATATCTGTATCATTAACCCCATTTTATTTTACATATGAGAGACTTCTCAGAGATACACAGTGAAAGAAGATGGTCTATTCCACAACTAAATTTATGTGTCAAGAAATAAATGTTAATTTTACTAAGCCAGTGAAACATCAAGGTTTATTTGTTACTAAAGTTAAAGTGTCCCCACTGTTAGGACAGGTGAAGCTACACAACAGTGGGGAACTGGAGAATTTGTTCATTCAGACAGTCATATCCATACAACATTCATTTCAAGTTTCAGTCATTGAGCTAGGCACTGGGGATGAACAAAGACCCCAGCTTTTGCTCTTTGAGAGCTCATGAGTTAGTTCTAAATCCCTTTGGATTTTAGTTTCCTATGTGAATGACTGAGGTTCCTGCTATGCAAAATAGGTTCAGTTAGGAATGCTTGCAATGGCAGGTGCAACTATTCACTGGTTAGTTGCATGCCACATGCAGATATAGACTTAGAACTCTCATTTCCTGCTGACTTGGATGCATCATTTCTTACTTATTCCTTAAAGTAGTAAAAGGAAGCCATTTTTAAAAATAGTTCATCAGTGAAATGAGAATGCCTTTTGAGACAGTGAGATCACATTCACTCGAGATGTTCAAGTAGTATTTAAAGCTGTCAGCTATTTTTTATGGAATTTACTTACTCAACAATATTTACTGAGTGCCCACTGTATGTCAAGCAATCTTCTGAGTGCTACAGATAAGAGCAAGAAAAAAACTGGATACAAATTCCTGCCCTGATTGTGTTTACCTCATAAATGGCTGAGAAAAAAAATAAATAAGTAAAGTATATAGTGTGCCAAATGGTATGAGGGCTGAGGAGAAAATGTAAAGCAAGCAGGAGAGGGGAATAAGGAGGGTGGAATGGGATGACTGGCTACCAGGCTGAATGAGATAAATTTTCAGATGAACATCTAGTACAGTTGTTTGATTCTGTAATTCTAGGCATCTCCATTATGATAATTTAGGCCAAAGAAAGGAGACCTTCTTAAGATGATACCTGCATGACTGCCACCCTTCCCTTCTTTGTACAGATGTCACCATCTTATTGAAGCCTATGCTGATTACAATTTGAAATTGTAATACCTACCCATGAACTCCCCTGCTTCAACTATATTCCATAGTTTTTATTACCTCCTAACACAGTATGCAATGTAGTCATTTAGTTGAATGGGTATTTTCTGTTTTCTCATATAAGAATTTAAGTTCCACAAGGCAGGGATTATTTATCCTTTTATACATTTATTTATGCTATATACCCAGCACCCTTAATAGTCTCTGGCATACAGAAGGCACTCAATATGTATTTGTGGAAGAGGGACAGAGAGACAGGAGGGTATAGTAGTTGAGAGCACATGTTTTGGAGATAGACAATCCTTGGTCCAAGTAAGCCCTTATTTAGGTGATATAAACTCTCTGAGCCTCAGTTTTATTGATATTATAAAATGAGTCATTTTATGACTATGTTCATGAGGAAGAAAAAAAAAAACATTGAAAGAATGAAATAAAATATGTAAGTAAAGCCCTTGCCCTACTTCCTAAAGTGTCAGAAAATGAATAAATCATTGATGCTGCTTTGCTGTTGCTAATATAGTGCTTATGTTGATATTCCTTTATTTGACATATGTTATTTGATGCCTACACAAAATGTGCCTGCACAGTGCACAAATTGTCAGCGCCTCTCCTCTGGCCCCATATTAGTGGAGCTCCTTACCCTCATCCAGAGCTCCCAGTCACAGACTCTTCTAAGGCAGTGAATCTCATGCCCAGCTCTGCAGCTCAGATCCACAGGGAGGGGATCCCATGGGGAGATTCTTATGAAGCTGGTCTTCAATGGCAAAGGGCAAATGTTCAGCAGTTTAGGGATGATATTTTTTTAAAGTAGCTACTTTTTAAGACACCATTTTAGGAAACACTATCCTAAACTATTAATGAATGTTTGTCTCAATATGGTTCCAGTAACATATATTTTCACTCTAGCCATCAATGTTTGAGATCTAAATGCTTGTTTTTTAAGGACTCAGTCTCCCAAAAGATAAGTGGAGATAGTAGGGAGATGTTTATGAGGTGGTAATGGAGTGGAGAGAGGACAGGCATAGTCCTGCAAATAATATTTGATAAAAGATCACCTTCTCCTTGGCTGGGGGTTAACTATTGGTGTCTTTTCTAGTTTTTAGGCTTCCCCCCTTCTCAGATTCAAATGAATGGAGCCCTAGTCCCTGTGAAATTATGCATGTGGTTGGAAAAAGTGAAACTTCCTATCAGCTATCTATCTAATCTATTTACCTATATATATATATAGATATTAATATGGGTTATTGCCTGATGCGGAAAAGAGGTAGATGGGCATTCATATTTCTCAGCAAGGAGGTATTTCTTGATGGAACAAATACATATGATAGAAAAAAAAAATGTATTGGGGCTTCCCTGTCTACAAAAGAGGATGGGAACAAATATCAGACACTGGCATTAAGTTCACAAGGGGAGAAAAAGATGGAATACTTGAAAAAGAAAAATGAAGATGGTACAGATGATGAGGAAATTAGGGAGGCTGACTTGAAATGAGATTCCAGAATCAGCAAATGCTCATAATAGATAGAAGAATCTATGAAACGGAAATTTGGCTAACATTTAGAGGATAAAAACAAAATGCCAAAGAGACAAAAATCTAATCAGCATTGGGTGCATGGGATTTAATAATGATGAAGAGACTTGTTGCCAATTTGGAAAATGGCACATACCCTAGAAGATGATTATACTGTGAAGCTCCAATCATAATGTTGCACTATATCCAGAGATGAAATTACAGACTTACCATCTGTTTTGTAAGTGACAGGGATTCACTTGGACATTCCAGTTTATAACAATGCCACACATTAGTAAGGGCCTATGGCCCTTGCCTGTTCTCATGGCCCATCTCAAATTGCACATGAGTATGGAACTCTGGCCCAGCTCATGTGCATTAGCTGATCTCATCTCTAAGAGATAATGCATCATGAAATACAGAGGATGGGTTTTTAGAAAGGGCTTAGTGAATAACGACCCATGATAGGTCTTGAACCATAAAGGCTTTATCATTAAGATGCAGCTTAGTGTCTACAAAGAAAATTGGAAACATGACTTTGGCCTTTTATATGCTGTATGTGTTTTGAACAATAGTTCTGAACTGAAGGGACAGGGACAGCTTTGCCCTCCCAGGAAAATCTGGCACTGTCTGGAGACATTTTTTGATTGTCCCAGCTGGGAACATTGCTACTGGCATCTAGAGAATAGAAGCTAGGGAGGCTGCCAGACCTCCTACAGGGCACAGGGTAGCCCCTACAACAACCTGGCCCCAAATGCCAATCCTATAAAGGACAAGAACCCTGGTTTAGGCAAATATGTTAACCTTTCTGAGCCTTTATCCTCCTCAACTTATGTAGGGATTATATCTATTTTACAGGGTTAATGTAAAGAAACAAGGAGATGGCATATATAAATGTACCTGATAAGTGTTAGGTTTGTACCAAATTTTGAATATGAATATTTAAAACTATGTCTAATTCTAACATCTATGAAATAAGAATAGGGTTTTGAGTGTACAAATGGGCCTCATCTTATAAATGGCACTGTACTGCATTATTTGGGACAGGAAAAGAATATATTTGTTTTATATAATTTACATAATTATTTCCTGCTCTGTAGCATGGTGCCAGGCCTTTTTATAGGAACTGTACATTTCTTTCCCAGTGCCCCTCCCAAACTCCCACATCAAATTTGCAAACAAATGTATTTCATCAGGGGACATCACATTGTCTTTTATGTGGTAAAACATTCTGTACATTTTAGGGAGAGGCCCCATTTTGCAAAATACCTCCTAATATATCCCACATTACAATACTTTTTACAAAACTTAATTTGGGAAATGATGAGGTTGAAGAGGGAGGAAGGAAGGCAGGAAAGTGAAATTAGCAGGATGACATGAAATGCTACTTAAAAGTACACAGATTTGCTATTACAGTAATAGTTGAGGCATAAACACATGCCATCAAGAGGCAAGGAGAGCCACCATCTGGAATAGGAAACAATGACAAGGTAGAGAGCCAGACATTTTACAGGGAGGGCTTGAGGGAGAATGCCTGAAGTGCCCTCACCTGAACTAGATTTAACTAATGGAATGAGTTCTGAGAACTGGATATGGAAACACATTTATAGTCAGGAAGAATTACTCATCACAGCTGTAACGTTCTTTTTCTGTGACTTATGTGCACACATAGAAGAGCTGATCTTTCTGGTCATATTCTGGGTTCTTTCTCAAACTCTTGAGTCAGAGAAATCTGGAGGAGTTGGAGCAGAGGAGGAACTCTCCTACTTTGCTCAGTGGGTCTCAGTGGTTGACTGCACAGTAAGGCTACCTGGGAACCTTTAAACACACCTGGAGGCAGATCCTCTGTCCACTCCATCTTAGTCAGAATTCTAATTTAATGACTCAGGGAACAGACTGGTCATTGAAAGTGATATATCATCCCAGTGATTCTATAGGACATCAACCTAGTTAATGCCTAGTCAATACAGAAAAGTTTTTAAAATAGGAATACTTCTCTCTCTCTCTCTTTTTCTTTAATTGACTATTTTTGAGCAGTTGTATGTTTATGGACAAATTATGTAGAAAGTATAGTTCCCATAAGACACCCCGCACCCACAATTTTCCCTGTTATTAACATTTTTCATTACTGTGTTAGATTTGTTAAAATTGATGAACCAATATTATTAGAATTGTATTAACTAACGTTCATAGTTTACAGTAGGGTTCACTCTTTGTGTTATACAGTTTTGTTAATATTTTTATGTGGTAGCGTATATACAATATTAAATTCCCCATTTTAACCACTTTCCAGTATACATTTCAGTGGTAATAATTGCATTCACAATGTCATGCCACCACCCATTACCCAAATGTTTCCATCACCTCACCAGAAACTTTTTACCCATTAAGCAGTAACTCCCCATTCCTCTTCCCCCACCCCTGCCCCTGGTAACCTGTAATCTACTTTCTGTCTATATAAATTTGCATATTCTAGTTATTTCATATCACTGAGGTCATCCAATATTTGCCCTGTTTTTCTCTGGCTTATTTCACTCAACATGATATATTCAAGATTCATCCATGTTGTCACATGTACCAACTTCATTCCTTTTTATAGCTGAATAGTATTCCATTGTATATATATATATATACCACATTTTGTTTATCCATTCACTTACTGATGGACACTTGGATTATTCCCACCTATCTCTTAATTTCTTCTGTTCTTTAAAAATTTTTTTAAAGATACTTAGATTACATAAATGTTACACAAAAAATATAGGGATTCCCATATGCCCCACTCCCCACACCTCCCACACCCTCTCACATAAACATCCTTCATTAGTGTGGCACATTCATTGCAATCAAGAAATGCATCCTGGGGCTTTGCCATTAAGCATGGACCAGGGTTCACATTGTAGTCTACACTCTCTCCCACACTGTTCTGCATGTTATGTCATGATATAAAATGGCCTGTATCTGTCATTGCAATGTCACTCAGGATGATTCCCAAATTCCAAAAAAGCCCCTGAATTACAACCATTTTTCCTTCTCCCTGTCCCTAGAGCCTCCAGTGGCCACTGGTTCCACATCAATGTCGTAATATTTTCCATTGCTAGAATCACAATATGTCTATAGTAGAATACCAATAAGTTCACTCTAGTCCATAGCTCTTCCCCCATCCTGAGGATTCTGGGATGGTGACATCCACTCCACCTCCAAATGAGAGGAGTTTTACAGCCCATGGGTAAGATGGATAAGACTATCCTGCCTGCAGCTGCAGACTCTCTCCATTCCCTGGGATGGCCATTGTCCATCATCATCTCCCTGCCACTTGTCCTGGATGAGTCCAATGAGCTGTAGAGTAGGTGTTGCAACTACACCAAGGTTCCAGGCCCAACTGGAAAATGGACAGCCTAAAGACTCGAGTCTCTGGATGTACACCTACAAACTTCAGCACCAAGTATAGGTTTAAATAGAAAGGACAGATGAGCCATGTGCAGGGAAGACATAATTGAATCCACTCTGTCACTCTCAGGAGCACAAACTCCAAAGTATGGCCCACTGGCAAGGCACCAAACTCTTGGAGCCATCCACCCTGACCACAGGACCCAGGTGTCTCCAGAGCCCTCAGGAGCCCCACTATTTGGGGTAGTCTCCACTTTGGAAGTCTATGAGATCCTGCTGAGATGTGTGTAAGCGTTACCTCTGGGATGACCTCCCGACTCACTTTGAAGTCTCTTAGCCATATAAACTCATTTGTCTTTATCTTTTCCCCTTTTTATTTGAGATCTTTTTCCAGTTGCTTTGCTAGTTGGTTCTTGGTAGCAATCCCTCGGTGCCAGGGAGGCTCATCCCCAAGAGTCATGTCCCATGCTGGGGGGAAGGTAATGCATTCATATGCTGAGTTTGGCTTAGAGAGAGGCCACATTTGAGCAACAGGGAGGCTCTCAGGAGGCAACCCTTAGGCACCCCATAACAATAAGCTAAGTTTCAATTTCAAAAGCAAAGGCTCATTACCCTAGTCATCAATATCACGGGCCCATCAGTGAATCATCCTTCACCAGTCGTTGCCCCTGCACTTGGGTGGCAATGACTGGTGGACTGCTGCTGCTCCCTTAGAGAATGTGGCAGAGCTCTCCAGGATGGGAATTCAGTATTCTCTCATTAATTGTGTGAGTCTCCACCCACTGTGACAATGCCCCATGAACATTTGAACATTTTCATATACCTTAAATGTATGCTTAGGTGAACTTCCTCCCATGCATCCCCCATCACTGACACCCCACACCAATGATCCTCCCCCACCCCAGTTGTAACCCTTTTGTGATCCAAATCTTCTTCAAAAATGAAGCCATTACAATAGCCAAATACAATGAATAGAGAAATGAAACAATAATGTTTAAATATAAGAAATAAAATACATGAAATTTAAAAAAGACTAAAAATACAATAAAACTAAAAAATTGGGATTTTTTAAAAAATGAAAAATACTTTTTTCTTCCTTCCTTCTTTCCTTCCTTCCTTCCTTCCTTCATTAATCAACTGAATCCTTCCAACAACTCTGAGACAGGTATTGTGATGCTCTATATGAGGAAGTGGCACCTGAGCAAAGAGGTTAAATAATTTGGCAAGGTTACTCAGTTTGCAGGAGGCACTCCAGGCTTTTAGATTCTGAGCTTAAAATAGCTAAAGTTGAATACAGGGAAACCTGACCTTGACTGAGAAGTCCATTGGTTCCTAATTCTGGATGTACAATAAAATCTCCAGGAGAGCTTTTGAAAAAACACCCATGCAATATTTCAGGGAAGTGAAAATGTTCTATATGGTGGATACCTGACTTTATGCTTTACCAAAATTCATGTAGCTGTACAGCTCAAACAGTGAACCTTAATATATGCATATTTTAAATAAATCAATTAGGAGGTCAGAGGATCTCAGGATGGAATGCAGACTGTTTCTATCTATATTATAAATATATTACATAACCTTACTGAAGGAGAGTGTGGCAAAATCTACCGACCTAAATAACTTTGAAATTGAGTGAAGTCTAAAGACAAAAGGAAATGTATATAAACACTGTACTCTACTTGGTAAAATTATTTCCCACAGGGGTACAGGTTAATGATTCTGAAACCACTCTATGATTATAATGGAACTATGCAATTAAATAAATGTATTGGAGCCAGGTTTCTTACTTTGGGAGTAGGAGGTTATAGACAAGCAAGGGAAGAAACCTAGAATGATCCATGTGGTACTAAATTAGAATTAGAGACATCAGTATGAACATTTGTGTATTTGTATATTAGTAATAAACTCATATATTTCCCAACTCTGTCTAGTAAGAGGACCTAGAAGCAACACCACCCCCAGATGAAATGTGCACACCATGCATTCATTCAGATCTTGATTTCTAATACTATTCTCCAATTAAAGGAACCAGAGCTCCTTGGAGAAATGGCTGATGTAGGGTTGGGGCAGGGAATATACAAGATGAGCTTGTAGCATCTTGTAGAGATAGAAAAAGAAAAGTATAAAAAACAAATTGACTACCCATTTCAGCCAGAATCCTATTTATAAACCAGATGTTTGTTATACTCATTCTAATGTGTCACCATCAACTGTCCATTTCCACACTTTTACAGTCAAGCTAATTAAAAATTCTACATACATTAAGCATAAGTACCCTTTTTCAGCCCTCATCCTAGTAATAGTCAAGAGATGTAAATGTCAATTGAAAGAAAGCTACAGAATAATCTAGGGGTTGAGTAACATAGTGAACCTGGAGGTAGATGAGGATTATGGTTAATAGTACAAATACAAGAATGTTCTTTATGAACTAGAACACTGTGTTAATAATGGGGAGGTATGGCAAAAATATACCAAATATGTGCTGTAGACCATAGTTAGCGGTAATTGTCTGATGATGCTGTCTCATAATCTGTAACAAATGGCCCACAACAATGTAAGGTGTTGGTGGAGGGGTGTTATATGTGAATTCTGCACATTATGCCTAATTGTTTTGTAAGTTCACAACTTCTCTAATAAAAATAAATTGATAGGGGAATGTCAAAGGGACAAAGGATCCAACTCAAAGAGCTCTCAGTGGCCAAAGCTGGAACAATTTGAGGACCAAAATAATTAATGTAATATTGGATTATAATCCTAGTGTGAAGTAAATGAGTCTATACAGATATAAATAAATGGTTGAATGGATGAATGAATAATAAATTCATAAATAAATAAATGGAGCAAATGGACACATCTCCCGTGAAGAGGAATTCCACATAAATTATGTGGCTGCCTTCCCCTTCCCAAGAAGGTGGAGCATGGACCTCCTCCCCTTGTGAGTAGGCTGTACATGGTGACTTCTTTCTAAAACAAAGTTTAGAAAGGGTAAAAAAGGAGTGACTTTACAGTGGAGAAACCCAGCACGCACTACCTCAACCGGATGATCAAGTTCAACAACATCAGTGATAAATCTTGTTGGTAATAAGCACACATGCTGTGATGTGATGAGAATGACACTGTGGCCTTCCAATAACATCAATATAATCATAAGAATATCAGACAAATCTTAATTGAAGGTCATTCCAAAAAATATCTGAGCAGTACTCCTCACATTGCAAAGGTTATAAATAACAATGAATATCTGAGAAGCTACCATGCCCAAGAGGAGTCTAAGGAGTCATGGCTACTAAAGATTATATGGTATGCCAAATGCAATCTTGGAATACAAATGGGGCATGAGATAAAAACTAAGAAAATCTGAAAAAGTATCGACTTTAGCTAATAATAATGTAACTATCTATTCATTATATATAGCAAAATTATCTTATTGATGTTAGAGGTTAATAATAGGGAAAACTGGGTGTGGGGTATGTGGGAATTCTCTGAATTATCTTTGCAACTTTTCTGTAAATATAAAAGTATTCCTAAATTGAAAAGTTGTGTAAGTAAACAAACAACAACACTGACAACAACAACAAAATGCCATGCTCTGGGCAACACCTCCAGAGATTCAGAGTTAATTTGTTTAGGGTGGGGCTCCAGCAAGTAGTACATTTTTTAAAAGCCCCAAGGGATTCTAATAAGCTTGTAATAAGTATGAAAATCCATTAAGTTAGACAGTCCCATATCAAGACTTTTTCTTTCCAACAGGTACTAAATTCCCCTTTTCAGGTCACAGGTCTTCACTTTTCCCTACAAATTATTGCTTGTGATCAGAAAATCTATCAACTAGAATATGGTTCAGAAGGTCAATTCAGGCCCCAAATTGTGGTGCCTCAAAAATGACTATTGAAATAAAAAATAATTGACTGTTTTATTATGCAAGTTACCTGTGGCGAACTTTGTATTTCCTACACAGAAGTTTGGTTCTGAATTCACAGCAGATCAATATCACAGACAGCCATTAAAAGGACAATATCATAAACTTTGAGATTATCGAGTCTAGTGGTTTCCTCTGTGCTACATATTTCTTTGGAGTCTTCCTTTGTGCTTAGAAGAGGGCAGAGTGGGTTGAGTTCCATAATTCTATCCTGCTTCAATCAAAGCAACTCCAATTTACCATTATTATTATTATTATTTTAATAATAATAATTTTGGTGTTACCATGTAGGATTCCATTTAAACAAAGACTTCTTCTAAGAAACGTTTTCAAGTCACCCAACATCCAGGTCCCTCAATTTGCACGTGAGTTATTCCAGGTCCAAAGAAGTCAGTGGCACACAGCTCTGATACTCTGTTCTATGTATTATATAGCATAATGATGTCTAATCTTGATCTCAACATTAGTATCAATGAAGACAAAGAATACAAATTTTTCAAGGCTTTGTATCTGTGTTGTTCTGATAAGCAGATGAGCTCAGTCCCTTAGTTCAAATTATTCACATGCTAACACTAAATTCTGTCATGTACATCCTTTTCCCTTCCTCTTTGGGTGTCAGATCATTTAGCTTGGCAATAGTTTTAGAAAGTAGGTTCCATTATTTTTCTTTGGTTGTGGATGATTGTTTCACTTGCATGTTGGACCCAAGTGAACTAAGACACATCTCTGTGGATCCTGTACATCCCACTGCACTGATTCAATGTGCCCTAATTAAGGCCTGGGGATTGGTAGGGAGTACTGAGCTTGGGTTATGTCCTTCTCCCTAGAGGAAAGTCATCTTACTACCTCTCTTAAAGACAGTTAGACCAGGCCTAAAACAATTGGTTTTCTCTTTGGGGCAGAAAATCTGTCAAAACTTATTGCAGAATACTCAGAGCATATGACCTGTTAGAAGGATTACCTATTCAACACAGTAAAGTTTGAAACTAATCAACTCCAATGAGATGAGTCAAGTCCTACAGTCAAGAGTCCTATTGACTTGTCAGGTGGGTACATTTCTAAAAGTTTTAGTGCTTAAAAAACCATCAACTGCACAAACACAGCTATGCTTTTGTTATTACCAATTTCTCTATATGACCGAGTAAAGAAAAAGCCCCTGCATTTTCCTTTTTAAAAAAACCTGTAATAAGATAAAACTAGCAGGTAGGATATAGCCCTGTGGTGACTTAACTGTACTACTCTTTTAAAAGTTCTCAAGACTAAATTATTCTTACTCTGACTCAGCAATTTACAACTAATACCAGAACATCTACTTAGACTTTATTAAAAACCCTTGAGAACACTGTAATTGTGTTTCTGGAAATTTTTTAAAAATTTAAAATGTCTGGAAAGAAAAATACTGGGTACTATAAGTACATTTTGTTGAAATCTCATTTAATTTTATTCAACATGAATTAAGTTTTAACTTAGAAGTGAATATTAGTGGGAAAGTGGAGAGAAACAGCAAAGTTTAATTTATTAGGAAATGAATAATCAAATTTGTGGTTTTCCAGGATAACTGAAGCTTACTCCTTTATGCATCAATTTTTTAAAGCTCTCATAATATTATAAGGACATTTGCATACTTTCTTGCACAAAAGGTTTACACACAATTATACAATTAATATGATTAATATGAGTAACCATTCACTAGTTGATTGTAGGCTCTCATGTCAGACTGTGTGGGTTTGTATTCTAGCTCTGTCACTTGCTAATGCTATGACCCTGGGCAAATTATTTAACTTTGCTAAGCCTTACCAAGAGTCATCATCCATAAAATGGAATTACCTAGAGTACGTATGTTACAGGATCATTTTGAGGATGAGAATAAAATAACCCATTCAAATCACATAGTACCTGGTATATAGTATAAGAGTCAATAGCATTAAATAAACAATAAATATTAGCTATTGTTTTTGTTTTTATGATGGTGATTTAACACACAGCCCAGTCCTGTCTTTGCCTGTCTGTCAAGATTGCAGCTATCACATTTTTTTGCATTTTTACCATCCATCCCCCATGTCCCTCCCCCAAATCTTCTATTCTTCTGCTTCTATCTGCCATGGATTGGAAAACTAGATAAGAAATTTGTATTGAGTATAATAAACTAGTGAGGAATATATAGACTCTAAGAAACAGATTTAAGCTTTTCTTTAACAGGAGTTCAGAGAACTCTTTTGGCTCAGAGTCAATTTTCATTTCAGAGTTTGAGAATCTTTTATGTGAGTTGCTGGAAATCTCATTTATTGTTAAACATGCTGGAATTATACATATACAACTGAACCCTACATGCTTTTACATTACATGTGACCTACACATTTTGTTTTGGTAACACAAAACCAATTTCCTCATTTTATTTTAATATAGGACAGATGCTTAATTGCAGTGTTAAGGCAACTTGTAATATACAAAATTAACATTTTAGATTTGTAAGTAATATTACAAATCGAGTTTATTTTTCTTGTAAACCATATTCCAACAACTTTTAAAATGATTTGACATAAAAGAGGAAAGATCTCCCACTTCCCCCTTTCATCATTCTAACACATGGATTTTTCCAGTTTTGATTTCCAAGGGCCACAAACATCATGTTCTTCTCACCATATGTCTGG
>JAQZBX010080756.1:0-13776 GCA_029593785.1 Cabassous unicinctus | reverse complement strand
ATTTAAAAATTAGAATATGTCTTTAGAGCAGGTATTTATATATGGATACCTGCATCACAATAACACTTCACTCCACAACAGACAAATGGTGTCCAGAATATCAGGACTAATTTCCCTGAAACAAAATCCAGAGCCTTCCAAACGTTCAATAAACAATCGTGAATTCATGGAAAAAGATCTCCTCTGAATTGCCGATTTATCTACACTCCCTTTTAAAATTAACATTTTCGTTCAATCAAATATCCGTTTCAGATCATAATTTTAAAATAAAGACGTTTTCAACAGCTTTAAAAAAGTCATTCATTGCTCACTTTGTCCACATAATGTTGTACGGAATCCCATATCAATAAAACTGATAGATAAACAATAGAAATTGTTGAAGGACAGAAAGAAAAACAGCTATGTATGTCAGTGTCAAAAAATGGATTGAGAGGTGAATAATTTCGTATTTATTCTTCTGGCTTCTCTTTATAGTATAATTATTATAGACCTATTATAAAGGTTTGATAATGATTTAAGAGATGAATGCACACCACTGTGAGTATCCCAAGGAAAAGGGAATGTACACATTGCCCAGAAGAGATATTGGTTTAATATGTCTCAAAAAAACAGATTTATTTTTAAAATCGTGGGGATGTCATGAGTTGTACACCCAAGTTGAGCCATGGATAAAAGTTATTAGTTGTGTTTCAGAAATGTTCAGCTCAATTTTTAAAAATGAATCACAATTCATGTTTCTCCTGGAGATGTGTGTATGGGACCACAGTAAGGTGTTATGCCCCTTTATTTTCTAAGGTCGTGATTTCTGCTCTAGACTTCAAGTTAATGTATGTTCAGGTATGAATGATATGTATCACTAAAAATATATATTAAGAGAAATAGTGTGGTGATACACAAATATGAAACTTTGGAATAGCCTAATTCTCTATAAAGTGGTCTTCCTTTTGTGTTTCATCATTGTTGGTGCTGTAAATACGCATGCATTGAATGGAGAGTGGTACACTTTGTTTGATGGATTTGTTCCTTGATGTTTGTGGGCCATTGCTCTCCCCCATGATAACTTGTAAACATTGCAATCACTCTTTGAAACCTTGTGATCCTAAAAGTTCCATTTTCTACACTGGGTTTTGGAAAGGTCCTTTATAAGCTATAGGAGAAATTTGGAGGCCGAGAGCTATATTTATTCTGAGTTCCTGGCTTTTCATTTGTGTATATGTCAATTCTGTTTCTTTGTAAGAATTAGTTTGATTTTATTTCCTATATTTCTGAAAAATTACAATATGTCATAAGTGTAATTATTTATATATGGATTCCTGCATCACTATCTCTCTGCACTTCAGAACAGCCCAATGATGTCCAGAAAATCACTAATCATTTCCTTGAAACAAAATTCAGAGTCTTCTAAACATTCAGTAAACAATCGTGAAATCATGGAAAATGATCTCCTCTGGATTATCGATTTAGAATTGTGATTATTCAATAATTGAGGAATCACTGAGAAGCATTTCCTGTCCTTCCATTATTATTCACCAAGTTCTTGTAGTTTAATATTACATCACTATCTATTAGGAATGAAATGGAGTCCAAAATTGTGTGTAAAATACACATGCCATTTGAACCCTTCTCTTTGAAGTCTCTTATTTTTAATGAGTTTACTATTTATAAGGGCTAAAACCTTTCATTTCCAATTAGCATTGACAGGGTTTGTGGAAAAATACTTTCTGTCTAAGTAAAGATTTACTTGTAGACCAAAATAGATTGTTAACCATTCTTTAAAAATCTGTATTCTACTGAGGACTTCATTTTAAATACACCGATTTGGTTTATGAAGGAATATCATTGTCCTAATCTAAATTATACCTAATTTTCACATCCAATTGGCCACATTCTTCTTTTTATCAATATATGTTTCTTAACAGAATAATATAAACTAAAAAAAAAAAAACATTTATCCGGTCATTCAGAATACTCAAACCACTTTCCTGCAGCATCACACCACATGTGGTGGAATATTTCTTGCAGATCATAATAAAATATCATGGCATTGTTTCCACCAGCTAGTGAGCATACTTTATGCTTAAAACACACTTTCATACTCTTCTTTCAACATGTCTGGATATTTGGTTGCATATGGTGTGTCTGTATTGAAGACACTTGTGTTTTAATCTTTTCCAAATAGTCCTGAGTTGGCTAGTGGATTTCTTCTTTCACTTCTAATTTTCAAACTGCACCGCACCACACTGCAAAAGAGGAATAGAGATTGGTTTCTTTCTTCCAAGATTCCATTTTTCTCCTCTTTCTTTTCTTCCTTAACACTGTCTTCTCTCCTGCTGGTGTCTTTTCCAGATACCCCATTCTCCCTGCCCCGAAGCTCCAATAATTAGCCTGAAAAGTTATTTGTGCTTCACCCAGCTGAGGTCCCTGTTTTGGAAGAGCAGAAAGGAGGCAAGCCAGGCTATTTGCAAGGAACCGTCACGTGGCTATTTTTCCTAGGTCAGCAATGGCAGGATGACCATGATTTTAGTGTGCCAAACTCCACCCCTGGGAGACCTTTTGGAATCCAGTGCAAAAGTTCAATTTCATGTTACTTGAAAATTTATCCATTGCCCTAAGTTGGGACTTATATGGTGTCTGGTGAGTTTTGATAATGTTCACTCTTCATTGAGATGGAACTATTTTCCCATTCTATTTTAATTTTTTCCTCTGCCCTTGGATCCATTCCTCTGAGGATCGCTGGTTGGAAATACTATGGTTTTCCCAGTGATCTTGTTATGTGAGGAAATTTAGGAAATGAAATGTGTGCAATTTCCAAAGAGGAATTTTTTACTCAGAAACAATGAATGCCTCAATGGAAATTTCAAGGTAAAACAAAAATTTATTTCATTCCTAAAGATTATAATATCCACGTTATCTATGGGGAATATAATAATTAAAATTTTGTTGTAATTTATTTTAATTACTTCAGACTAATTATATTACTTTATAGGTGTTTGTGCCACACTGTCACTTTCTTTTCATTGACTATATTAAATCTTACTTTTTCTTGCACTCTGTTTTAAAAATGACTTTCTCTTTCAATCTAATATACATTTCAATTAATACTTTTAATATAAAGACTTTTCAACAGCTTTAAAAAAGCAATTCCTTGCTCACTTTTTCCACATGATGTTGTTTGAGATCATATATCAATAAAGCTGATAGAAAAAGAAAAATATTTGCTCAAGGATGGCCCAAAAATGCCTATGCATGACAGTATCAACAAAGTGATTGAGAGTTGAATAAATTCTTGTTCTTCTGTTTTTTCTTTTTTTATTATAATTATTATAGAGATATAGAAAAGATTTATTAATGATTGAAGCAATGAATGCACACCTCTGTGAATATACCAAACACCAAGTAATGTAGACATTGAATACATATGTTATTGGTTTAGAATTTGTCAATAAAACATATTCATTTTAAAAATAATGGGGTTGTTAGGAATTGTACAACCAAGGGGAGCCATGGATAATAGTTATTAATCGTGTTTCAGAAATGATATGGCCAATTTTTAGAAATTAATCACAATTCAAGTTTCTGCTGTAGATTGGACCACTGTAATGTATTATGCCGCTTTATTTTCTAAGGTCATGATTTCAGTCTAGACTTCAAGTGTATGTATGTTCATGTATGATACATATGCATCACTAAAAATATATATTAAGAGAAAAAGGGTGGTGAAAGACATTATGAAGCTTTGGAATTAACTATTTCTCTTAAGTGGTGTCCTTTTGTGTGTATTCATGGTTGGAGACTATAATCACACGTGCATAGAATGGAGGGGGGTACACACTGCTTGATTGATTAAGTCGTTAACTTTTATGAACCATTCTTCCCCCCATGATATCTTGTAAGCATTTGAGTCACTCTTTGACACCTTGTGGACTGTAAAATTCCCGTTTTCTCTTCTGAGTCTTGGCAAAGATCTTCATAAGCCATAGGAGAAATTTGGGGTTTGTGAGCTATATTTTCTCTGAGTTCCTGGGTGTTCATTTGTATATATGTGGATTCTGTTTCTTTGTAAGAATGAGTTTGATTTTATTTCCAATAATTTTTTAAAAATTTAAATATGTCATAAGAGCAGATATTTATATATGGATACATGCATCACAGTCTCTCTGCACCTGAGAACAGCCCAATGATGTTCAGAAAATCAGGAATGGTTTCCTTGAAATGAATTCTGGAGCCTTCTAAACATCCAGTAAACAATCATAAAATCATTGAAAATGATCTCCTCTGAATTATCGATTTACATAAAATCCTTTTTAAAATTAACATTTTCATTCAATCTAATATCTGTTTCAGTTCATAATTTAAAACAAAGGCATTTTCAACATCTTTAAATAAGCCATTAATTGTTTGCTTTGTCCCCATGATGCAGTATGGGATCACATATGAATAAACCTGATAGATAAACCAAAAAAGTTATTCAAGGACAGCAAGAAAACACCTATGTATGTCACCATCCACAAATGATAGAGGTGAAAAATTTCTTCTTTTTTCTTCTGGTTTTTCTCTATTTATTATAATTATTATAGAGCTTTTGAAAATGTTTAAAAATGATTGAAGAGATGAATGTACACCACTGTGAATATACCAAGGACAAGGGAATGTACACATTAGATAAAAAAGATAATCCTTTAATATGTCTCTATAAAACAGATTTGTTTTTAAAATTGTGTGGATGTTATGGACTGTACACCCAAGTTGAGCCATGGATAATAGTTAATAGTCATGTTTCAGAAATGCTCTGACCAATTTTTCAAAATGAATCAGAATTCAAGTTTCTGCTGCAGATGAGACAAGTGTAAGTTTTTATAGCCCTTTATTTTCTAAGGTTGTGATTTATGTTCTAGAATTCAAGTTTAATATGTTCATGTATGACTGATCGGCATCACTAAAAATATATTTTAATAGAAAGAGGGTGGTGAGAGACAGATATGAATTTTGAAATTACCTATATTTCTAAAGTGGTCTGCCTGTTGTGTATCTTCATTGTTGGAGGATATAATCACACGAGCATAAAATGGAGGGCCACACACACTGCTTGATGGATTAGGTCCTTGACTTTTATGAACCATTACTCTCCAACATGATATTTTGAAACATGTGAGTCACTCTTTGTCAACTTGTGGACCCTACATGTCCCTTTTTCTCATCTGGGTCTTGTCAAATTCCTTCATGTGCCAGAGGAGAAATTTGGCACCTGGGAGCTATTTGTACTCTGTGTTCCTGGGTTTTCATAGCCTATATGTGGATTCTGCTACTTTGTAAGAATGAGTTTGATTTTATTTCCAATACATTCTCAAAAATTACAATATGTCATAAGAGCAGGTATTTATATATGGATCCTTGCATCACAATTTCTCTGCAATCGAGAACAACCCAATGATGTCCAGAAAATCAGGCATGGTATCTTTGAAACAAAATCTGGAGCTTTCTAAACATTCAGTAAACATTCCTGAAATATTGAAAATGACCTCCTAAGAATTATCAATTTACCTACACTCCCTCTTAAAATTGACATTTTCTTTCATTTTAAGATCGGTTTATCTAATAATTTTAAAATAAAGACCTTTTCAACAGATTTTAAAAAGCCATTCATTGTTCATTTTGTCCACACGATGTAGTATGGGATCCTAGATCAGTAAAACTGATAGATAAACCAAAAATTGTTCAAGGACTGCCAGTAAAACACCTATGTATATCAGTGTCAACAATGGATTGAGTGGTGAATTATTTCTTCTTTATTATTCTGGTATAGCTTTATTTATTATAATTATTATAGAGCTACTGAAAGGTTTAATAATGATTGGTGATATGAATGCACACCACTGTGAATATAAAAAGGACCAGGGAATGAACACATTAGATAAAAAGTTATTAGGTTAATATGTCTCAATAAAACAGATTTTTTTAAAAAATCATGAGGTGTCAGGAATTGTAAACCAAATTTGAGCCATTGATAACAGTTATTAGTTGTATTTTAGAAATTTTCTGGCCAATTTTTAATAATGAACACAATTCAAGTTTCTGCTGGAGATGGGACCAGTGTAACGTGTTATGCCTTTTCATTTGATAAGGTCGTGATCTCTGCTCTAGACTTCACGTTTTTGCATGTTCATGTATGACTGATAGACATCACTAAAGATATATATTAAGAGAAAGAGGGTGGTGAGAGACAAATACGAAGCTTTGGAATTTCCTATTTCTCTAAAGTGGCCTTTCTTTTGTGTTTCTTCATTGATGGAGGCTATAATCACGTGTGCAAAGAATGGAGGGTGGTACAATCTGCTTGATGGATTAGGTGCTTAACTTTTAGGAAACATTCCTCTTCCCCATATCTTGTAAACGTTTCAGTCACTTTTTGTCACCTTGTGGGCAATACAAATCTTTTTTCCCTTCTGTGTGTTGTCAAGGTCCTTCATAAGCCATATGAGAAATTTGGAGGCTCGGGGTTATTTTACTCTCAGTTCCTGGGTTTTCATTTTTCTATATGTGGATTCTGTTTGTTTGTAAGAATGAGTTTGATTTTAATTCCAATAACTTCTAAAAATTTACACTATGTCATAAGAGAAATTATTTATATATTGATACCGGCATCACAATCTCTTGAACTCGAGAACATCCCAATGATGTCCAGAAAATCAGGAATGGTTTTCCTGAAACAAAATCCGGAGCCTTCTAATAATTCAGTAAACAATCGTGAAATTATGGAAAAAGCTCTTCTCAGAAATATCGATTTACCTACACTCCCTTATAAAATTAACATTTTCTATCAATCTAATATCACTTTCAGTTCATAATTTGAAAATAAAAACCTTTTCAATAATTTTTAAAAAGCCACTCATTGCTCACTTTTTCCACACAATGTACTACGGGATCACATATCAATAAGACTCATAAATAAACAACAAAAAAAAATCTGTTCAAGGACAACCAGAAAAAAACCTATGTATGTCTGTGACAACAAGTGGATTGAGAGGTGAATAATTTCTTCTTTATTCTTCTGCTTTTCATTTATGTTTTATAATTATTATATAACTATTGAAAAGGTTTAATAATGATTGAAGAGATGAATGCACACCGCTGTGAAAACACCAAGAACCAGGGAATGTACACATTGGGCAAAAAAGATATTGGTTTAATAAGTCTTAATAAAGCAGGTTTAGTTTAAAACTCATGGGGATGTCAGGAATTGTACACTCAAGTTGAGCTATGGATAATAGTTATTAGTCATGGTTCAGAAATCCTCTGGCCAATTTTTAAAAATTAATCAGAATACAAGTTTCTGCTGAAGATGTGTTTGTGAGACCCCTGTAAGCTGATATGCCCCATTATTTTCTAAGGTCGTGATTTCAACCCTAGACTTCAATTTTATGTATATTAATGTTGATTGATATGTATCACTAAAATATATATATTAGAGAAAGAGGGTGGTTGGTGAGAGACAAATATGAGATTTGGAATTACCTATTACTCTAAAGTGGTCTTTATTTTGTGTTTCTTCATAGTTGGAGGCTATAATCACGCGTGTGTAGAATGGAGAGTGGTATACTCTGCTTGATGGATAAGATGCTTTGCTTTTATGAACCATTCTTCTCCCCCAAGATACCTTGTAAATATTTGAGGCTCTCTGCCACCTTGAGGACACAACAAGTCCATTTTTCTTTTCTGGGTGTTGGCAAAGTCCTTCAGAACTCATAGGAGAAATTTGGAGGCTGGGAACTATTTTTACTCTGAGTTCCTGGGTTTTAATTTGTGTGTATGTGGAATCTGTTTCTTTGTAAGGATGAGTTTGATTTCCTTTCCAATACTTTCTAAAAAATTAAAATATTTCATAAGATCAGTTATTTATATATTGATACCTGTATCACAATTTCTATGCAATTGAGAACAGCACAATTATGTCCAGAAAATCAGTAATGGTTTCCTTAAAACAAAATCCAGTGCCTTCCAAACATTCAATAAACAGTTGTGAAATCATGGAAAAAGATCTCCTCTGAATTATCGATTTAAAATTGTAAATTATTCAATTTAAAATTGTAATTATTCAAAAATTGAGGAATCACTGAGAAGTGTTTCTTTTCCTCCCATTATCATTCACCAAGTTAGTGTAGTTTAATATTATTTCAATAACTATTAGGAAGAAAATGTACTCCAAAAGTTAACGTAAAATATGCATTCCATATGAACTCTTGTCTTTGAAGTGTCTTATTTTTAAAGAGTTTAAAATTTATAAGGGCTAAAACTTTTCATTTTCAATTAGTGTTGACAGGGTATGCCAAAAAATTCTTTCTCTCTAAGTAAAGATTTATTTGTAGACCAATATAGGTAATTAACCATTCTTTTAAAATCTGTATTTTACTGAGTACTTATTTTTTTTTCCTTAATTTTAAAGACACGAAATATCGTGTCTGATATGAGGGAATATCGTCTTCCTAATCTGAATTATTTGTAATTTTTACCTCCAATTGGCCTCATTCTTCTTTTACACAACATATGTTTCTTAACAGAATCTGTAAACTAAAAAAAAAATCATTTATGTGGTCGGGCAAGATACTCAAACCACTTTTTTGCTGCATCACACCACATGTGGTGGAATATTTCTAACAGATCATCATAAAATATCACGGCATTGTTTCCCACAGTCAGTGACATAATTTATGTTTAAAATACACTTTCATACCCTGACTTCAACATGTCTGGATAGTTGGTTGTACATGGTGTGTCTGTATTTAAGATGCTTGCGTTTTAAATTTTTCCAAATAGTCCTGAATTGGATAGTGGATTTCTTCTTTCTCTTCGAATTTTCTACCATAACTGTACCACACTGCAAATGAGAATTAGAGCTTGGTTTCTTTCTTCCAGGATTCCATTGTTCTCCTCTTTCTTTTCTTTTTTAACAGTGCCTTCTCACTTGTTGCTGTCTTTTCCAATCACCCCTTTCTCCATACCTCGAAGCTCCAATAATTAGAATGCAGAAGTGTTTGTGCTGCACCCAGCTAAGATCCCTGCTTTGGAGGTGCAGAAAAAAGACAAGCCAGGCCAGTTGCTTGGAACGACCTCGCAACCATTTTTCCTGGGTCAGCAATGGCAGGATGCCCATGATTTTAGTGTGCCAAACTCCACCCCAGGGAGCCCTTTTGGAATTCAGGGCAAAGTTCAATTTCATATTACTTGAAAATTTATCCATTGCTCTAAGTTGGGATGAATCTGGTGTCTGGTGATTTTGATGATATTGACTCTTCATTGAGATGGCACTACTTTCTCATTCCATTCTAATTACTTCTTATGCCCTTTGATTCCTTTGCTCTGAGGATCGCTGGTCTGAAATACTATGATTTTCCTATTGTTATTGTTATGTGTGGAAATTTAGGCAGGTGAGATGGGTGCAATTTCCTAAGAGGATCTTTTTCACTAAGACAGAATGAATGTCTCAATGGAAATTTCATGACAAAACAAAAATATATTTCACCCCCATAGATTATACTGTTCAACTATTTTATTGGGAATATAATAAATAGAATTTTGTTATAATTTATTTCCCTAACATCAGACTTCTTATTTTCCTTGACATGTGTTTGTGCCATATTATCTCTTTCATATCATTGATTATATTAAATCTAACCTAACCTACACTCCCTGTTAAAATTAACGTTCTCTTTCAATCTAACATCCATTTCAGTTCATAATGTTAAAATAAAGACCTTTCCACCAGCTTTAAAAAGCCATTCATTGCTCACTTCAACCACATGATGTAGGATGGGATAACATATCACTAAAACTGACAGATAAACCAAAAAATTTGTTCAAGGAGAGCTATAAAAACTCCTATGCATATCACTGTCAACAAATGGATAGAGAGGAGAAGAATTTTTTATTTATTATTCTGTTTTTTCTTTATTTATTATAATTATTATAGAGATATTGAAAGTGTTTAATAATGATTGAAGAAATGAATGTACACCTCTGTTAATATACCAAGGACCAGGGAATGTACACATTGGATAAATAAGACATTGGTTTAATATGTCTCCAAAGAACAGATTTGGCTTAAAAATCGTGGGGATGTCAGGAATTGTACAACCAAGTTGACCCATGGATAATAGTTATTAGTCGTGTTTAAAAGATGCTCTGGGCAGTTTTTGAAAATGAATCACAATTCACGTTTCTGCTAGAGATGTGTGTATGTGACCACTGTAAGGTGTTTTGCCTCTTTACTTTGTAAGGTTGTGATTTCTTCTCTAGACTTCAAGTTTATGTATGTACATGTATGATTGATATGCATCATTAAAATATATAGTAAGAGAAAGAGGGTGGTGGGAGTCAAACATGAAGTTTTGGAATGATGTATTTCTGTAAATTGTTCTGCCTTTTGTTTTTCTTCATTGTGGGAGGGTATGATCATGAGTGCATAAAATGGAGGATGGTACACACTGCTTGATGGTTTATTCCTTAAATTTTATGAACCATTCTTCACCCCCATGATAGCTTATGAACAGTTAAGTCACCCTTTGACAACTTGTGAACCATACCAGTGCCTTTTTCTCTTCTCGGTGTTGGCAGGGACTTTCACAAGCCATAGGAGAAATTTGGATTTTGGAGCTGTTTCTACTTTTAGTTCTTTTGTTTTCATTTGTGTTTATGGGGATTCTGTTAATTATTTAGAAGGAGTTTGATTTTATTTACAATACATTCTAAAAAATTATGATAAGTCATAAGAACAGTTATTTATATATGGAACCAGCATCACAATCTCTCTGCAATCAAGATCAGCCCAATGATATCCAGAAAAGCAGGAATGATTTCATTGAAACAAAACGCAGGGTTTCTGATCATTCAGAAAACAATCGTGAAATCATGTAAAAAGATCTATTCTGTATTATCAATTTAAAATTGTGTATGTTCCAAAATGGAGGAATCACAGAGAAGCACTTCTTTTCCTCTCATTATTATTCTCCAAGTTAGAGTAGTTAAATATTATTTCAGTAACTATTAGGAAGAACATCTAGTCCAAAAATTTTTGTAAAATATGCATGCCAAAGGAGCTTTTCTCTTTGAAGCCTCTTATTTTTAAAGAATTTTCTATTTATAAGGGCTAAAACCTTTCATTTCCAATTAGCCTGGACAGGGTATGTGGAAAATTTCTTTCTGTCTAAGTAAAGTTTTATTTGTCGAACAAAATAGTCAATTAACCATTCTTTTAAAATTTGTAATTTATGGAGGACTTAAAATATTTTTCTTAATTTTGAATACACCAAATGGATGTAGGAGGGAATATCATCGTCCTAACCTGAATTATATCTAATTTTCACCTCCAATTGGCCACATTCTTGTTTTTCTTAAAATATATTTCTTAACAGAATGTATAAACTTAAAAAAAATTATGCATTCGGTCAGAATACTCAAACCACTTTCCTCCAGCTTCACAGGATATGTGCTGGAATATTTCTTAGAGATCATGATAAAATATCACAGCATTGTTTCCACCAGCCAGGGACCATAATTTATATTTAAAATACATTTTCATACCCTATTTTCAAATTATGTGGATAGTTGGTTTTATATGGTGTGTCTGTATTGAAGACTCTTTTGTTTTAATTTTTTCCCACATAGCCCTGATTTTTCTAGCATATATTTTCTTTCACTTCTACTATTCAACCAGCACTGAACCACATGGCAAAAGAGAATTAGTGCTTGGTTTCTTTCTTCCAGGATTCCTTTGTTCTCCTCTTTCTTTTCTATTTTTAGCAGTGCCTTCTCTTCTGCTGCTGTCTTTTCGAAACAGCCCATTATCCATTCTGTCAATCTCCAAAAATTGGTCTGCAGAATTTTTGGTCCTGCACTCAACTGAGGTCCCTGTTTTGGAGGAGCATAAAGGAGACAAGCCAGGATAGTTGCTAGGAACCGACTGGTGGCTATTTTTCCTGGGTCAGCAAGGGCAGGATGACCATGATTTTAATGTACTTAACTCCACCTCTGGGAGCTCTTTTGGAATTCCAGTGCAAAGGTTCAATTTCATGTTACTTGAAAATTTATCCATTGCCCTAAGGTGGTACATATGTGGTGTCTGGTGACTTTTGATAATGTTGAGTCTTCATTGAGATGGCACTACTTTCTCATTCTATTCTAAATTCTTCCTCTGCCCTTGGATTCCATTGCTCTGAGGATCACTGGTTGGAAATAATATGGTCTTCCTAGTGATCTTGTTATTTGTGGTTATTTATGAAATGAAATGTGTGCAATTTCCAAAGAGGACTTTTTTACTCAAATAATGAATGTCTCAATGGAAATTGTAAGGTAAAACAAAAATTTATTTCATTCCTAAAGATTATAATAACCACATTACCTATGGGGAATACAATAATTAAAATTTTATTGTAATCTATTTTTATTACCTTAGACTAATTATTTTCTTTTATAAGTGTTTGTGCCATACTATCTCTTTCTTATCATTGATTATATTGAATCTAACTTAATCTTGCACTCCCTTTTAAAATTGATATTCTCCTTCAATCTAATATACATTTCCGTTCATACTTTAAAATAAAGACCTTTTCAACAGCTTTAAAAAAGCCATTAATTGCTCACTTTTTCCACATAATGTGGTATGAGATCTTATATCAATAAACTGATAGATAAACAAAAATATTTGCTCAAAGATGGCCAGAAAAACACCTATGTGTGACAATGTCAACCATGTGACTGACAGGTGAATAATTTCTTGTTTGTTCTTCTGGTTTTAATTTAGTTATTATAATTATTATAGAGATATGGAAAATGGTTAATAATGATTGATGCAATAAATGTACACCTCTCTGAATATACCAAACACCAGAGAATGTAGACATTGGATACATAGGTTATTGGTTTAGTGTGGATCAATAAAACAGATTCATTTTAAAAATAATAGGGTTGTAAGGAATTGAACACTGAAGTTGAGCCATGAATCATTCTTATTAGTCATGTTTTAAACATGCGCTGGCTAAGTTGTAAAAATGAACAAAAATGCAATTTCCTGCTGAAGATGTGAGTATGGGAGCCCTGTTATGTGTTATGCCCATTTATGTTCTAAGGTCATGATTTGTGCTCTAGGCTTCAGGATTATGTATGGTCATGTATAATTGATATGAATCTCTAAAAATATATATTAAGAGAAAAAGGGTCATGAGAGACAAATAAAAGTTTTGGAATTACCTATTTCTCTAAAGTGGTCTTCCTTTTGTGTTTCTTCATTTTTGGAGGCTATGATCACACATTCATAGAATGGAGGGTGGTACACTCGGCTTGATGGATTAGTTCCTTGAATTTTATGAACCATTCCTGTCCTCAATGATGTCTTGTAAACATTTGAGTCACTCTTTATCACCTTGTGAACCCTACAGGACCCTTTTTTCTCTTCTGGATGTCGGCAAAGTCCTTCTTGAGCCATAGGAGAAATTTGGAGGCTGGGAGCTATTTTTACGCTGAGTAGCTGAATTTTCCTTTGTCTATATGTGAATTCTGTTTCCTTGTATGAATGAGTTTGATTTTATTTCCAATACTTTCTAAAAATTTCAATATGTCCTAAGAAAAAGGATTTATATATGGATACCTGAATCACAATCTCTCTGTAGTTGAAAACAGCTCAATGATACCCAGAAAATAAGGAATGGTTTTCTTAAAACAAAATCCTGAGCCTGTCAAATATTCAGTAAACAATTGTGAAATCATGGAGAAAGATCTCCTCTGTAT